>NNCF01129955.1:161987-221477 GCA_002313205.1 Laupala kohalensis | reverse complement strand
TATATAAACTGTCCAAGAGCCACATTCGTCAGCAAACTGCACGCTGTTTGGCCACCCCTGGGATATAACGTCAAACACTTCCGGCATTCATACCTCCTTCCTCACCGTCTGCTTATGATCCGCCCCACTGCATATGCGTCGGAGCGAGACTCACACGCAAAAAGGAAACCACTCCTGATTCCGAGCGAATTTAATAAGTCGAGAAAGGAGCGTTTCTTGTTTTTTCAACTGGACTTAAATCACTCAGATTTCAAATTGTTCGTGAAATTGAAATATACAACCACTTGCCCCGCGTTCGAATTAAGTGAGTTGTAAAAAAAAAAAGCGGATGAGAGAGACTGCGAGGAGAGAGAAACAAGGCGAACACAAGAGTTAATAACACGTTAAAGAAGGAAACCCGGCTCCGCCATGAAAGTAATTGTTTATGGTCCGGCGAAAGTGTTCGGTAATTAAGGCTTGGCCAGATGAAAAGAATATTAATAAAGAAGATAATATTTCATGGTTCTAATGAAGTATACCGAGGAGCTTACAATAAATGTGAAACGGGGATGCGAGGGAAGCAGCGCATTATTATTCCTGGACATGAGGTTTGCGTTTAGATGTTTATGACTTGCAGCCATATTAATGAGGTTACGCAAAATTCCGAAAGAGCATTTTTCTAATGACTTGTGCAATGAAGTGGCTTCTGACGATGTACTATATTCCACCAGTAAACATAAATCTTTTGTTTACTCGTATTGGGTGAATGCGAAAGGAGCAAACTTCATAAATAATACACACAAATGAAATACTAACGATTTGTTATAATTTCATTAAAAATATATAAAAGAAGGTTCGAAATTAAATAACCCTATTCAATTTAGTACAGTCCAAAAAAGAAACTCAAACATACTCAGATTCTCTTATTTTTACTTGATTATCCCCTAAAATAAGTATCCAATTTTTATGACCCCCGAAAGATTGAGACATTTGAACCACCACTATTTTCCATTTAAACCGTACCAATAGGGGTCACTGATAAAAACAAACAAACTTAAGACAATATGGACTAAAAATGACTTCAATATTTGGGAGCACGTACGTATATGAAATATTGTTTCTTCCACGGAATTCATCCGTACAGAAGTCGACTTACGCACCTTTTGAGATTCGAACGTACTGAGCTGGAGGTGGATGCAGCTGATGAATCACAGTATTTCCACTAAATTGTCGTTTCGCAAGAATTTTATTTATTTTTTTATGTCTTTGGGTTATGAGGTTCAGACCATGAGACCTGCTCTTCCACCTAACCGTCGGACTTGGGTAAGGGAATTGGGAAGGAGAGATGTTGTGTTGCTAGGGAACTTATGGTACCGAACGGACATTTGTCTGGAGTAGGTGAGGGAATCCCCAACTGAAAACCTCTGCTAGTTCGACCGAGGTGAGATTTGAACCCACGCTCTACCGCTCAGCCAATGGGATCGTGGAAGCGAAGACGCTACCACCGCTGTCGGTTTTCATAACAACATAAAGTCCACTTTGTCTTTCCGTTGATTCATTTTTTTTTTACACTTTTACATAAATTCAAATAAACTCACATTATTGAGTGTTCATGAAAACTAATTTTTTTCGTATAGAAATGTTTATATTTAATTTCACTCGTTTATACAATTGTTAGCTACTTTTTTATAAAAATAAAAGGATTAACCTTTGTTTAAATTAAACTATGCGAATTATTTCATACACGTTCTTCTCTTCTACTCGCAAAATTTCATGAAAATCGGCTTATGATTAATGTGCGACCCGCAGTCAAACCATAGATTTCGAATTAGTCCCTCAAACTCTTAGAAGTTGGATATCCCTGGTATAGATGGCATTCAAAATATATGACCAGGTGTTTTTTATTCTCTTCCTCATATACATGTATTGTCATAGCCCCACCCGTTGCTCAGAAGGTAGTGTTGTCGCTCATCGAGTCATCCCGGGTTCGATTCCCACTGGAGCCAGAAAATTTGTAGCTTTTCACATTAATGTACAGTTCATATAGCTGTAACTACTGAAAAAAGGCTCTAATGACCTTAACGAGCCCTAAAGCCACCCATACACACACACACAAAAGAAGCAAACCGTCCAGCTCCTCCTAGTATCAGTAACTCTAACTAACTACTTCTACTAACCCCTCCACGTGGGCCAAATTGTTGGTAAATCCAACTAACCGGCCCACCTACTAACTAAATGACGTTCCACCCAACTCCTAACTCCTATCGCTCCATGTGGATAAGCTTCGATAGCACGCTACATTTCCCATTTATAAATACAACAATATCATATGTATTGTCAAGCAGAGGGGGGGACGGTAGCTAACCCCCATTGCTATAGGTAAACGTAATTCAAGTTTGTATTCTAATTTCTGCGTATTATATGCACTGATTGAAGCGATTCTCAATAAGCATGTTCCATGCAGGCTAAACTCTGCTATACTTTAAAAGCGATACAACGTAACCCCATTTCCGACAGCTCAACTCACGGTGTCTCCAATGTGTTGTGAATATGCGGTAGGCGACATTCTTTTATGGGATCTTACCCCACTTCACGGAGGATGGGACGTTGTTTTAAAGAATATATCCTAAACAAACCTCTAAATTGAGATTTTAATTTATAACTTTCATTTATTTGTTGTTTGTTCATTATGATTTCATAAATGTTAGAATTGTATCTTTTTGATTCTGATTTGGTCAAGAAAATCTTATCCCTTAATAAGTAATTACTATTTCAAACGATTAATAAATTTAGTCACTATTTAATAAATTGTTAATTATACATTGGTGATGTATGTTATAAAAGTTAAAATTGACAAACTTTATGTGTAAAACCCATTGCTTTCAAACAAATGCTCCCCAGATCCCTCCCTGGTTACCTCCCCCCACCTTGATTACGGCCTAGATCCGCCACTGCTGTCAATTGTTTTCCCAAATCTCTTAAGATTGACCTCGGAGTTACCAAACCCAGTTACGTTTGGTTTTTCATTCCAGTAGATACGATTGCAAACAAAAAATCTGTTCAATTCGCCTTGATAGCGAGTTCTTTGAACAGGAAGCACGCTCCGCTTGTCATAATCGCATTGCATCATGGTCATATTCGTGTCTCTTGTTACAGGTGGGTGTTGAGTGGCGTGTCGCGCGCTCCATGAGGCGGTGAGTCCAATTTACCTTTTCTCACGGAGGTTGGCAGCCCTGCTGCCGTGCCGCCGCAGCCGTTGCTACACCACGGAACCAGCTCCAGACCCTTCTTCCTTCCACGCGTCAATGTGTCATGGGGACGACACGATGGCCGAGACAGATTGCGCGCGAGGGAAACACTTCCTTTTCATTCTGCATGCTTTACGAGATACAGTACGTTTTCGACACAGATTATGTTCACATTCTCGTAAGAAAATTCGTCCTGGCCCGAGCTTTTCTCCGGTTTTTCTTCGAGTAGAGGCAGATTTTTCACACAGACTCGCTAGGCTCTTGCCTAGGAGCGGCATGTGTTGAAATAATAAATCTGTAATTTAGTGTTATTTAATAGTTACGATTCATAAACAATACTTTCCGAATATTCTACAGTTTGATAAAAATACGTACTTCCAAAATAACTTAGTGTTCTATTAAACACAATATTTGTTGGTATTATGTTAATTTTACAACACGTACCGAACTAGTCTATTGTCAGGAGTGTGCTGAAACGTTAAATCCGCCTCTGCCTTAGGGTTCTATGATCGGAATTGATGGGATGGTCCCTTGCTTGCTTCCGGAGAGTAATTTAGTTTATTGTCCTCCACGTGGTCATAGAGCTTTTTTGATAATAAATTTATTATTTATTTATAAACATTTACTCTTTGACAAAATAGAACAATTGCCACTCAGGTTATTGGCCTATCTTCTCTAGAGTTCTTTGTAAAGAGAGAGGTGACAACTCGAACCAAAATTCCAAGGAGTATAGAGAAGATTCTGAAACTTTGGCGGATCTTCTGAGCGCGCATCATCATCTAATAGGGACATACCGTGACCAAAATAACCGCCCTTTGATTTTGTTTACGTTGGTTTCTCAAGCGATAGTAATATTGATAAAACCGTTTCTCTAAAATTATTACAACATTTTCACTAAATCAACATTTATTTCTTTATAAACCTAAAATGTGAATTATACACTAATTTTACGTCCATCTGACATGCTAGTACGAATTAACTTGTCAATTATGTGGAAGCTATTCCAGTACGCTGGATCCTTACGGAATAATTTAATATTCCTTGCCCGTATCGGCTCTTACAGCCTGGAACCGAACGCTTCTTGTAACCCATATGTTCTAGAGTCCTTTATATGGGGCACATAAAGAACTCTTTATGTGCCACTCTTAAGGTCTTAACATTTTTTTACGAGAAAATGAAAAAAATAAAGTTTTATTCGTGTTGAAATTCTAAGAAGCTTTTTAAATCGATCACTCATAATGTCCTATGATTGTGGAATGTATAAAGATGTCTTCGTAGAAAGTGAACACAACATAATTCGTAGGAAATACAAAAAAAGTTATACTCAACACAGATATTTTTAATTATAACTTAAGATTTTATGGAAATATTGTGGAAATTTGAAGCTCTACGTCACAATATAAAATAATTGTTTTTCATGATCTCTTGTTTTCGATCCAATTCAACAATACTCTAAAGCTTACAACCAATGTATTATAAAATAACTGTCAAGTCTATTCTTGTTGATAACATCGTAATAATTGTATATAAATAGATTGTCTTTATAGTTTTAAGAGAAAGGGGAAACGGCAGCCACAAATTTGCCCATAAATGTTGGTGGACGGATGGCGTCCTTGGGAACTGGTTGGAGCGGGCATTAAAATGCAACCACTCTTATATACTGCCCGCAAAGTCAAGGGGTCATGCAGGGACGTAGTTTCAACAACTGCCAGTGCTAGAAAGTACGCAGCGGGAACAGTGGACTATAATATTTACACAAATGGCTTAGTACATATTGAACTTGAATTTTGATGTCCTTTTCAGAGATTGTTTGCGAAAGAAAACCCTGATATTGAGAAAGAATAAAAATCATCTTTTTTTTTCGAAAAGTATCGTTGAAAAACTTATAAGAAATAATGCTACTCGTCCAATCTCACAAATAGAAAATATTAATCCGTTTGCAAGGAAGGGATGTTGTCAGCCATTTTGTTTTTCTTTTCTCTAACTCATAACGTATTATGATGAACTATGGAGTAGAAGCAACACGAATATACTTGGATTGAATTTCATTTCAGATGATGGAATATTACGTGGTTAGAAAACCTCACAGCAAACCGTCAGCCGACGGGAATCGTCGTCGCAAATATCTCAGTCACTACTTGCGTAAATATTAAGTAACCTAAAACCCAAGACGTCATCCTCAAATTTTAAAAATGCACGATTTAATTTTCAATAAAAAATGCCCAATATGATTTTCAACGCACTACGGAGTTTCAAATTATCCTTATCAAAGAAATACATATTGTTCGATATCATTGACATTTCTTCAATAAAATATTTTGTTTCTCATTTTTTAGAACCAATAAACGGGTTTAAATCATATCGTAACTTACTTCTTAAGTAAGAGGACTTTCTTTACGTTCATAGCTATGTATTTTAAAGTCACGTAACATACAGGAATACATGGTAGCTTATATGATATTTACATTCACTTTTTCTTCAAATTGTACATAATAATTCATGTCATACATTTGTTTATTTGCACAATTAAATTTTTAACGTAGTTTTACAACGTGTGTGTGGAGATTGAACACACGTCAGAACTCACATGTGCAAAGCAAAGGCATCTGTCATAGAGTAACCACAGAATTAGACAGTCATTATGCAACGATGAGTAGCCAATATTGACGAAGTATTTGCCTGCTTCAACAACTGCTGTTACGTCGTTCAATGTATACGGCCCGGTGACACTGAGACGCTGTCGAAAGCTTCAATTGAAATCTTTGACTCATCTCACGTCACTTGATCCATCACCAAGTGGAACTCACAAGTCAGCGCCAAGTTGTCAAACGATCTCTCGCACGAAAGATCACCATCGATCACAGAACGGGGTAGATTTTCATCAAGGTCAATAAAGTTGCTCAGGCGGTTATCTTGACAGAAGATTTCACTTAGTGATGTGCTGATTTCAAAACTTAGCAGTCCTTAGTTCAATCTCGATTCCATATTTTTTACCTCAATTTTATTTTGGCTTAGGTAGTAACTTAAACCAAGTTTACATAATACTTCATTTATTGTAATGAAATAATATATCTTAGGTGTTTCTATTTCTGTGTTTCATCCAACATAAAATAAAACAGAACGATATTATTCCACGAACATTTTAAAACTTAATTAATTCCCAGGTTAAACACCTTTAGGGGTAGAATACATAACAACCAGTATTTTTAATAAATTATGATAGCATAGTAATAACTCCGCGACGAGACAAGCACAAACTCGTTTATTAAATACGTCCGTTATTAGAAGCGTTACTCCATCAGCGTTGGCAGCCCTGCGCGGTCCGGACAAGTGTTGGGTAAACACGCAATGCAGCAGCGAAATGTCACTCGATGAAGCCACGAGTCTGCAACCCAATGAAGAAGCACCTTCTCAAAGAATGGCCGAGCGTCGGAGGGTAATTGATACACGCACACACTCACGTGCCTTGGGATAGGCGAGGTCACCTCTGGAATGTGCAAGTACTTTGCATCATTTCTCCGAAATATCGCATTTTAGTTTTCCAACGTAAAATATTCATCTTACGAGATCGACGATCTTACATGACTGAAAGGCGCTGAGGATGTCTTCGTTATGAAATCTACCACACAACCAGTGGCGGATCTGTGGGCGGGCGAGCTTAAGGAGTTACTGCTCCCCCCACCCCCAAATTGGACCGGAACTCTCAACAGATAAAGGCCACTTTAAACAATTAATAAATTGAGCTACTATTTAATATTGTTTATTGTTGATTATCTATTTGATGAGTTTATGTATATTATTTAAAGGTAATATTTATAAAATTTGTGTTGTAAAACCATGATTTTCAAACAGAAATGCTCCCCAGATCCCTCCATGGTTAGCCCTACCCCTTAACTATGGTATAGATCCGCATTCCATCAACAAACTAAAAGTATTTATTGATTCACATAAGCATTAATTCCACTCAAATAAAACATGAACTGAAATTTTTTTATAATTTTTTAAAGCTTTGTTACTGATGTGAAATAATTGGAAGATAAATATCCCTGGTTCGTTTTTATTCTGTCTTGTCCTTTAATATTTGCAACTTCCTTTATATTTCATAGTATTGTCCCAGTATCCATGCGCTCGATAGGCCAAGTTTGACAAAAACGTTTGATCGTTTAGGGACGGCGGAACTATGCTGAAGCCGACGGAGAGGAGTTGGAAGTCGCCAAGGTCATTGCAGTTGAGTTTTCATTGACAAAAAATCGCATTTTACGGAACACAAGAATTCAGGGGAATTCCGTAAACTTGCACACAGAACCTGCTTCTAAAACATGAACACCATCGTTCAAAAGTATTAATAAATTATACACATACAAAGCACATAATCATTAATGTACTCGAATTGGATTATACTTAATAGACGGGAAGTTTATTTTTACGCCAATTTGTTGACATAATAAAAATTGATTGTTTTTGTTAGTCGGAATTTATGGAATAAAATCACAAAATGTAGCTTCATTTATTCTTTAAACATTTTATTCATTTCGTTTTAGATTACAAGTTAAAACTTTTAACAAAGAGAAATTAATTAGGGAATAAATATGATTTATTATAACTGTAAGTCATGAAACAGTTGAATTAATATCTGGTCAAAATCATCTTTAGGTTTCAAAACCATGAATGGTACATAATTATTTCAGATTTATCTTAATGCTTCTCAATCGTAATCCATGCTCCAAGGACATTCCTCGGACTTCTTACCCCGAATTCTAATAAATAGGAACCTTCGATGTTGCAAGCTTGTTAATAATAAACGACAAACACAGCAAGTGGAATAAATAAACGCCAGGAAAACCTAAACGTGTAGCCTTGACGCTTAGTCGTGTTTTATCGATCGGTTATTGATGCCATTCTTCACGATGTTACCCGCCATTTCGTAAATTCAACCAGCCATCTCCACCATTACTATTTCTTAACAACATGCTTAGGTTCGGTGATTAAATCGAATTGAAAGAAAGCGATGATTAAGCCGCTGTTACGAATAAGCTATTTGCCAGATACGTCGTTTCTCATAGCGCAGGAGAAGGAGTGAATTGATGGAAATTCCTTGCTGTTTTCCTTCTTTCAAATGTTACGGATGAGCGCAGAAGACGAAGAGTTTCCATTATCGTCAATGTCAAAGCGAAAAACAAGAATCAAAGCTTTAAGAAATATGTCGCAGGCAAAATCATTCTCGTGAGACAAAAATAAATACGTACCCTAACAAAGGACGGAAACTGCAAAAACCAGAATGGAAGAGGTTATTCGCAATCATACCTGCAAACAGAAAGAATTGTCAGTAAAACAAATGTATCGTGAATATTGCATTGTAAATGGATAAAACATACTAATTTCAAATATTCATTGAAAATCATGCAACTTATTACAGTAAACTTAAAATATATTGTTTTGTACCTACAAAATTATTTACTTTTAACAATGGTTATTTCCAAAAAGTACATTTGTAAACAACACTTTTTACTGATAATTGCCATGCACTGCACAGGCAGTCTGAAGTTCATCGTAACAAAAACTATCCACGATTTGGTACATTTAAACAAACAAAGTTTTTTCTTCTTTAATTATAATTGAGAACCATTCGCTTGAGTGAAGTCAGCGAATACAACTCTTAATGCGAGAACGAAATAGCTTTACGTGAAAAAATATGAAACTAAGAATACGAACACGTAGCATTTTTAATCGGGGGACTTGATTTGTATTGCGTGGGAAACTTAAAGACTTCGATTCAACCGTATTGTCTAATACAGGGGCCTCTAAACTACGACCCGCGGGCTCGGGCCGTTTCATGAAGCATGGATTGGTGATGAATTTGTGGGTGAAAAGGAACAATTTCGCAAATTTAAGTGTAGGGTCAACTTATTTGACAAGCACTTAAAATCTATTTTGATGACAAGGATATCAAATTTGGACATATTATATTTTTGTTATTGAACAATATTTAATTTATTTTTAGGTATCTATTTTAATTGTAAACAATTCAGTAAACATTAAAATACTATCATCTTATAAATTTACATATATTATTCTAATAAATATTGTAATGAGGTACGCGTGCTCGTTTTATAAATACGTAATAAGGTATGTATTTAATAAATTTAGTTAGCCCACCCTGATCCTAACATTTTTCAGTTCGGCCCTTCCGTTGAAAAGTTTGGTCTAACTCCTGGTCTAACACGATCTATCACCATCTTTTATCCCAAAATATCAACGACTGTAAGTACATCGCGGGCCGCAGATTGGCTAAGCTCACCCACATATCCCATCCCGTGTTACGTCAGAGCATCTTCTGCAACATATGAGTTCCTCACGCATCTGAACTATGGAATGTACTCATTAAAGTGCATCTCGCGATCCGACTCTGCGCCACCGCCACTACAAATCTCGCGATTCGGTTCTTCTGCGAAAGTTCGATAGATAAAGGTCGACTTCCACGCAAGGGGGGAAAGCGACTCCATATTGGAACAACGAATTCTCAGGTCTAAGAGGTTGTACATGTGAGGTACTGGACGAAGCATGAAAATCATGTACGTGGATAATAGATACATGAATTACGATACAGAAATTTCACATCGATATATAGAAGTTAAACGAACCCGGATGGTCGGGGTATTATTTTCGGAATTACGAAGTCTTATTCGCACGATGTTGGTTTAAACTTGGACTTGTTTCCGCTTTATCATAAAATCGCTTAATAAGTGATATCGTCGTATTTCCGTGTAAGGCAACGCGGAACGCATGGCTAGAGAAAAATATCAGTCATACTTAAAAACAGACGTCAGCAAAAACTTTTATTAAATTCCAGTTTGTGGTGGAACTAATTTAATCGAATACTTGGCAGAACAACCCGACATTGCCTGGGATTTAAAAGGAAACTTACTGGACATTAAAAATGATAAAACAATTCACAAATAAAACAAAAATTTATAATTCTCATAAAATGCTCACCAACATGAAAACGATTCTACCCACTATGGAGTAAATCCAAAATCCCGTTTCTAGATATTTAAATTAGCTATGTACAAAAATCAAGTTCATATCTCAATCAATTCGTGAGATATATCGTCTCCTTTTGTTAAAACAAATGTGTTATTTATGTCAGTATGCTGTCAGTACAGGATCGATCCTTTTGGTCAAAAGTTGATCCTGATGAATCAGTAAAAAAAAAACCCCCCAATGAATAGTAGACATGATGAAAAGTAGTACTTATAATATATTTTAAAACATATCCGTTGAACGTGGTATGACCATGGGAAATAATATGTAATCACACCTTGACAGTATTAAAGTCTCGAATTAATTAAATACTGACAGTCACGTGTATTCAAAATTCTTCACGTGAATGAACTTATTTTTCCTCAAACAGTAAAAGAGGCTTTCTTCAGATTCATCCAAAAATACAGCTGCACTAACAACCATTAGTTCAGCTGGGAAATAATTCATACAAATAAACCCTCTCAAGTTGCCGTATCATCGCAATGTATCGGACGTTTGCGATTCGGCAAAAACGTCGAGTTCGAAATGATAAATCCACGAGTGTACTTTCCTGGTCGTATCTCTGATCATCAACGTGAGAAAATATTAGTAAACACGAAGAAGTGGAAAGGTCAATATTTCATCAGTAGCTCGAGAGAGAAAGAAATATTCGCTTATTTACACAGTTATCTCTGAAATTAAATACCTCGTAACGCAATAATTGCTGCATGAATCTCGAACGTCTCGTTTATTTTCCTTACCGAGCAAGAAAGTGATCATTGCTTTATCACTAATCATCCTCCATAACACAAATATATCTCAACTATGCAATACACTCAATATATTTTGTAACTCAACGACATTACTTTCATTTGCGCATTAAATTATGGGACCTAACAGAAAATTCACCGAACACAAACAAGCATACCTTGATGAGAAAATAATCTTTTTTTACCCCCAAAAGCCATTCAATCTTCTAAATACGCATAAAGACATAATTTTCCTAGTCACTCCAACCGGACCGGGGCAAAATTGTTTTGCGTTTTTGATATTTTATTTCTAATTATTCAAATTGAACAATATCAATGTAAATAAAATTTAAGATGTGGAAATAGTATCTCATCCACCGCACTCGATAAATATTTGTACACAAAATGGCATAATTACGATTATTAGAGAAGTTTTGTAGTTCACAGAAATGGAGTATGTAAATGTCAAACGTCCCAAGTAGCAAAATTATATATTGTACAGGAGACACAAAAAAACTGATTAATGACCATAATTGATTATGAAAAATTATGCAAATTCAGTATGTTAGATGTGGCAGCTAATGGTGCATATTAAAGTAACATTTCATCCAAGTGCAAGGTGTTCTGTGGAAACTGTAGAGTCAAATAATTAAAATATGGGGAATGATCTAAAAACCACGTGTGATTTCCCAAAAACCCGCCAAATACCATGGAACCCAGAAGAGTGTACGTGTCACGAGATAACCATTATTTTGCCTGGCGTTACGACAAATTATTGAAATAATAGTAAAAAATATAATATCGTTTTCCCCGGCTGTTATTGCATAGAACACGTTAGACCCTCGACGTTGTGTACGCCCACACTATATTTCGACCGACATAGCACTTAAACTGTCAATAGAAGACACTTAAATAGCATTGGCATTGTCAAGGAGAATGGTTTTGGGGGGGGGGGCGAATTTTGTCACTTATAACTTTTCCATTTATATATTTGTACCCTTTTAATATTTGTACACGAAATGGCTTAATTGAGATTAATATCAGGAAAAGGTTCTTGAGATGAGGTCTGTCGAAATTATACTATTAATGTAATAATAGTTCGAACTATGTTAGGTCTTTTCCTATTATTATTATTATTTTGAAGGCCAAATAAAAAACTTTTTTTAGAGAACTTTTGTAGTTAATAATTTCCAGTGCAGAACATTTTATACAAAACTAATGAGAGGGGTTAAACGTAAGTATTCGTGTGTCTGAACGTGCAAGAAGAGGAATGACTAAGCGAAGACGAGATCCACTAGAACAAAAAGAAGAAGCGAGTGGCATTTGGGTGTAGCTCTCCTTCTCTTCCACAGGTGAAATGCTTCATTAACACACTGCATCGTGAAACGCGTATGTNTAAGAGACAGGAGGAAGATGAACGTTCTACTCAATGACTAGCGGCTCTTCGCCAACGACACAGACGGACGAACCGAGTGAAATGAACGACTCATTCGGATGAACGATCACAGAGGCACGTTGCTCGCGACAGCACATCATTCACATACAAGCGCACATATGTTCCCTGCAATGATTCTTTTGAATTGGACAATTTCTGGACATGTGGATACTCTACACGGTGTCGTAGAGCTTCACGTACAAAATCGGAGGGATGATAGAGCTTATTAATAGGAACGAAAAAACATAGGGTACACACTACCGGAAATGTCTCCAGAAGGAAACATAATGACACGAAGACACAGTGAGAACACAAGAAAAAAGGTGTGTAAAACTCTAATGACCTAGATGTTGGAGAACCCTAAATTCCTAATAACCATACCAGCAATCCGCCCTGACATCATGCCCCTAGACCGAAATAAAAAACAAATTCATTTAATTGATGTTCTCATTCCAGTGATTCACAATATAGACAGAACTTACAGTTTAAAAATTAGCGAATACACGGACTTGGCTGACCAGCTGAAGAAAATCTGGCGAGTGGAAAAAGGTATTATTCGACATATAGTTATTTCGGCTACAGGAAATATACCGAAATCCACAAAACATTTGGAAATACTAGGAGCAGCAAATACACTGACCAATGTGCAGAAATCCGTAATCCTTGACACTTGCCACGTAGTTCAAAAATTTAGTGATAAATAAACTAATAATAATAATAATAATAATAATAATAATAATAAACGCTTATCAAAGGAAATGAGTAAGTGAAAGGAGTACAAACTTCAAAAATAAATTACAACAGATGTTCAAATTTCGACCCATTCGCGGAGAAACACGTCTCGCGCCCACGTCGCATGGACTGACGAGTATCTTCTACAAGGAGTCTCGCGAAAAGTAATATTTTTCTTTAATCACAGAAAAGAACAGGTTAAGGATTCAAATGTAAGTAATTACAACCCAACATTTAAAAAATACCAATATTAATTAATATCATATTTTTATTACAAATGAACGGCGATTTGATGCAAAATCATTAATTCAAAATTAAGCCACTGGTATTCAGCTCGTCTCACTATAAACCGGTTTAAGTTACAAATATCAGTAATAAATTCAATGAAGTAGAACGTGTTAAACAATATCATGTAATGACGTTTGTATATGGAAGTCCAAGATTCCGTCGTGCTTATGAATCTTCACTGTTTCGTTTAAACAATGCTATAGGTTTCCTTCAACAGATTAATGACGTTGAATGTTCATCAATTTGTTGTTACCGATAAATTAAAATCATTTCTTCAGGTTTTAAACTATTTTCAAAACAGAAAAATATATTATTGATCACTTACAAAACAGAACTGAAATTTCCAGTCATAAAAACGTATTGAAATCGTGACCGAGGTATTTTGGAAATACCAGAGTCCACATGCTCGAATCACTCGCATCTTGGGAAAACGACTCATCTCTCTTACTGAGGAATACATCCGAACTCCCCAAAGATCTATTGCGCACTCTGTAACTCCTATTGGAAGTACATGACAATTATCATAACGAACAAACAAAAACGGTTAAAAATAGAAAGATCAAAAACCAAAGTAGAGAAAGAGAGATTTAATCATATAAGTTACACAAGCGAAGTGTTAACACGCAAACACTAGGATTTACTTGTCCATTAAATTTTAGTTTCAACATTCCTTACTTTTCATTTGATTCAGATTTATCACTTGAAGTAGTTCAATTGTAATACTTATGTTTCGTAATTTGTATTAAAACGAGAAAGAGAGGGAATAGAAAAATGAGGAGAAAAATAAGATAGATTACATCGGATCGTATTTTCAACTACAGAGTTGCAACGTCCAAATAGAATTATAACTTTTGTTCAGTGAAAGTTCCGGCACATTTGAAATAACGGCTTGGGAAGAAGTAATATAAATTGCATTTAGAAGTAATAATAAAATTCTACCGCGCACAATTTATTCAAATACACATATTCAGAACAAGATATAATTATGATATTAAAATGTTACGATAAATAATGAAATGGCAGAAAGAGTGAGAAGACTCAAATTCCCTTATCTTTGTCGAAATAGACTGTGAAAAATGTGCTTCGTATGTTCTATCATACTTAATTTTTACAATTTCTCCCATCTCTATATACTTCGTCACAGGGGATGTTTTTCGATTCCTTCCAAAATGTCCAGTCAAAATAGCTTTTAAAGCTTTAGTATTCTTTAATTAATATTTACATTTACATATTACATAGAAATCTCTTAGATTGCGGTGAACCTCACCGCTAGGTAACAGATTAAACATGTTACGTCGAATGAAAATGGGAGACGAGACCGGGGATCGAACCCGGGACCTTGAGCTTTGCGCGCTCATGCGCCTACCGACTGCGCCATCCCGCTCGCTACCCGTGCCCGTCTACCATTCTCATTCGACGTAACATGTTTAATTTACATATTAAATTGTATTTCTAGTTTTATTTCGAATTTAGTTGAACTAGTATATTTCCTCCATTGATGTCGTGTATGTATATTTACTTTGCAGGTTTACTTTAATTTTTTGTCATCATGTTCCGTACTCAAGAACATCTTACGCCCCACGGGTAAGATCAGACAAATCAGCAATAAAAAAAGAAATCATTGGAGGAGCGTAATTCCCGATGCAACTAGCCGCTCTCCCGCGTTTGGCCATCGCTGATCTAACAACGCATTACGCCGATTCCAGCGATTAGCGGAGAATTTGAAAGGGAAACGGAGAACATTCCAGTAAAACAAATGGCTGTCTCAAGTGAACGATTACAGTCACTTGTTTCCTTCGAAACGAAAGTAGCGGAACGCAGTTCTCGAATAGTTTCCCTTTCTTCCGCCCTCCTAGTGAAGACACTTCTTCTATGAGATACATCACTTGGGACAGACGAACAACCAACTCAAATATGGGTTCGAATCCCGTTCCATAAAATTTACTAATATCCGCGTTCAGAATCCTTACAAGAACCAAAAAAAAAATGATATTACGGGTTCCCTATCAGAAATATAAACTAGAGTAGATTTCGTTACATCTTGCAAGAAGTAAACGGAATTCGAATGACATTTTTTTTACGTTTTTTTCTTTTTCTTTTAGGCGAGAAATCTTTTGGCCGAATATACATCGGTCATCTCCAGGTTCTGAATACAAATTACATACAATGTAAAATAAAAAAGTTGATAAAAGTTACAAGAAGAATAACAAAAAATAATTCGAATTAAGTTGTCTTATATTTATCTTTAAAATATGTAATTTACTTTCTAATTTTTGGAGTATATCTTCTAATTAGCAATTTTATGTCGTATGTAATTTGTATTTAGAGGCTGAAGATGGCCGATATTCGCTCGAATAAAGAGCTTTCGCCTAAAAGTACATGAAATATCCAATAACTTAATTTTAACCAGAACAGAATTGCCAAATTAACTGCTACATTGAACTCATCAAATGATTTACATCATGATTGTTGAAATAAACCAAATAACGAAATATTAAAATCACGGTATTAGGTAATGTACTTAATATATCATTCATAATGTTAATTATTCATAAGACTGAATAATGCATTCAGTCGTACTAATAACCAAAATACTTAAATTTGATTTTCTTTTCATCCATGTTACCTTTTATAGATACGAATGAGTTTTAATAGTAGGTAAATAAATAATTTTAATAATATTTTTTCCAATTTTCTCAAATAATTTGAGTTAACATTGTTATCTTTTTTAATTTTTTTTTTTTTTTTTTGCATTTTGTTTCTAAGCTACTTATTTGTATTTTTTTTTTTTTATTGTCCTGTATCTGTAACTGCTATACTCACCGAAGTTATTAAACTGGAAATTCCTAATCCAAAATTTATCAGCACAGGTTACTATTCTCTGTTTCTTGTACATATTTACTTTCACAATAAATATGTTGTCTGGGAACAAAAGTCATAGAAACAAGCAACCGGAAGATTCAGAGTATGATCTATGAATACATAGTACATTCAAGAGAACATAGATTCAGTTAATAGCGATCATGGATTGTAAGGTCAGGGAAGAAGGAGAGAGTAAGAAAGAGATGTAGAACAAAGAGAATTGAGAGCAAAGGTAAAAGCTAAGATGCAATAATATTGATAATCCTCTCCATTGTTTCCTGTCGAAGGAGCGTGGAAAAAGGATGATCTGCAGCTATTCTGGCGAATAAAAACCAGAGCAAAACCAAAATTAAGATCGAGTTCACAGCGTTCTATACTTAATGGAATAAAAGAAGCGTTTCATTACACGCAGTCACGTACTGAGTTTTGAACGCAATGTCAACAAGCTGTGTGACGTAGTTTACAGAACCGTTAAAAAAATCTGATACAAAGAGACTTCAATAGGAACCCTATTGATAAAATATTTCGAAGAAATATTCTTTTTTCACTTTTCCATCCTTAGTTTCTCGTCGTGGCGCGGAATTTCTCCGGTTTTCCTTCGGGTAGTGGTAGATTTTCCATGGGCGGGAATGTCATTAATACTTTTTTTATTAATCTCGAATTTTTACTGCATATAATACCTACAATTCATTTTGGAATAATCAATGGATAATATTACGTATTTATTAAATAATTAAATATAAACATTAAATTCACCACTGATCTTGGGACCTTGGTCGGAATTGATAGAATGATCCCTTGCTTGTTTCCGGAGACTAACTTAACGTATTAACCCGTACGTGGTCGTACGCAGATTGCAACTGCTTTTTGACAAAGTTTAAAGTTTATTTTCCATATGGAATGGAAATTTGCGGTAGCCGAGATAGGGGATGGGTAGTTTAAAACAATTTCTCACTTTCCAATCATGAAATATCACCATCAGCAGCCGGTGGCGTAGTGGTAGCATCTTCACTCCCTCCTCACTGCTGAGAGGAAGAACGCGGGTTCGAATCATCGCTTGACCGAAATGGGAGAGATTTTCCCTCTATTTCAGACCAATGTTGGCTCAGTACGTTAGATTTCCTGGCAACCCAGCATCTCTCCTTCCCAATTCTTTCATCCAAATCATGCGGTGAGATGGAAGAGCAGGCCTAATTGTCTGATCCTCGTCAGAACGTAAAATAGGGACAATATATAAAAATATATTTTCAATAAAGAGGAAAATCGAAACAAAATTTCTATGAAATTTAATTATTTATTGAAATGTACTGGGATGTTATCAAAGATTAAGGGGACATATTGATTTGTCAGGTCCAAGCCCCGTCCCCCACCCCCGATAAAGTTTACCACACGCCACCGTGCGCAGACACATATTTGACCGAGGAGCTTTTAAGAGTAATGAGCTGAGCAATGAAGAATCACACACCCCGACAAAACATAACCCTATTCTTCATTGTCCCGTTTGATTAAAAAGAAAATCATCTTGCAGACCTCCAAAGGCAAGTGAACCTGGAGAAACCCCGAGTGGAAAGTGCAAGTTCAGTGCGCCTCTTCCAGGGTCAGAGAAGGCCACTGGAAAGCTCCAATGCATCAATTCTCTCCCTCCATAAATCACCGCACGGTGCATTTGATGGAAGCGTCGAAACTAATCAGGATATTGGCTGGTCAAAGGTCTCGTAAAAACATTGGGTTCTTCCAATGGGCAGATCACGCACTCAATGCTAAGCGAAGAGGCGAGTCTAACGCTCGCAATTGACCCATTCAATGGCAAAATTTTATTCGCACTAGGAGGGCGAGTCACTCGAGAATCGACTTTTCAATTCGACCGGTGGCGGATCTATGGGTGGGAGTGGGGGAAGCTGAGGGGGCTACAGCATCCCCCCTCCCCCCCAATTGGACCTGAACTCTCAACGGATAAAGGCATACTTGCCACTGTAAACAATTAATACATTTAGTTCCTATTTAATATTGTTAATTGTTGATTATCTATTTGATGAGTTTATGTATTTTATTTAAAGGTAATATTTATAAAATTAGTGTTGTAAAACCATGATTTTCAAACAGAAATGCTCCCCGATTCCTACCCGGTTAGCCCCACCCTCGACAACGCTGTAGATCCGCCACTGATGTTGACCACTTTTCATAAGTGTCTTCTTTATTTGTAATCTAGAAATCCTCAATCACATACATTAATACGCAAATTCAGTTTCTATGTAATTGAACGGAGTAACCTGCATAAATGAAGTATCGTACTTTACAGCATTAGAAGATGAGTTGATGATTTTCTATTCGTTCATCTTCAACCTTTTTTCCTTCAAAGATCTTTTAAAAATCAAGAAAAGAAGTTACTTGACTACTTTATTTCAACAGGATGTTACTTGACTAGCACTGACGCGTCTGGTAAGTAATAAACAATATTTGTAGAGCATTGTAGCTGAGTTATGTAATGCAATATCATATACTATTCATAGCTGTTCTGCTGTCCTATTTACTGTCTTATGCTGAATATGAAACCGAGTGAAACTTGCCTACAACTAGCAGATGGGAGAAAGTGGTACTTGCTTATAATCCAGTTAAATAAAATATTCTTGCTTAATAAAAGTGAACGGTTATATTATCATTCAGAATATTAGTTTCATTCAATTCCACTCCCCCACCCCAAGTCAACAAAATTTTTCAAAATCATAAAATCCAAATACAAAATAAAGCACATTTATTACAACCGAAGAAAAACAATTTGTCTAAACTTTTACGAGATCTTAATATTATGACGTGTGAACATTCTGCATTTCATACTGCTGCAAATCGGACACTCTCTATAACGGATGCAGACAGACTTTGTGGACAATTTCGAGGGCAAAGATTCTCTATAACAGGCGAAATTATTATCTTTAAAAAAATGCGAACATCACGGGAACGACTGTAATCAAAGTGCTTTTTTTTAGAAATCAGTGGTTACCATTGAAATATAACATGTCCTCAAGCTGTTAAAGTGCCATATCCGGTCCCCCAATAACGGAAAAGTTTTGAAAGGAAACTGAGAAAAAAGGGAAACTCTTTTTGTTTGATGGATGAATAAGTTTAGATTGAAGCGTACCATGGTTTTTCACTTGAAACGGTATCTGTAAATTACTATATCTTAACATTTTTTATAGCAGCAGAGATAGAAAGTGTATTCCCCTCACGACTTATCTGCATAGTCGTGAATAAATTAAAATGATGAATCAAACAATCCAGAAGGGAATTATGTGAAATTTTTCTGAAGGTCTAGCCATTCTTTTCATTAATAAAATAAGTGAGAATTTTAAAGATTTATTTAGTGCATTGTTTCGTATTATTATAGCTCTACTTATTTGTTTCCCTAACAAACAATTTTATTTTATTTTAAACTTTCCAAGAGTGGACAAATTTTAAGGTCCCATGAATGTCCGCTATAGAGAAGTTTCACAGTACTTTCAAGTTAACATCAATTAATCCCCGCTTCAAAAACTTCGATCAATCTGTGTTGCCTGGTTGAATATATTAGCAGTTGTTAATAACAGAAGAAATCGTGAACTTGATTGTTCCGGTGAAGCTGAGAGCAATGACCTTCTCGCAACGGCGTCTTCTCACGGAGGGGACTCCCCACAGCGCAGGGCGGCACACGGAGACGTTCACTTGTCTCAATGACCACGAGCTCTCGCTTGCTCTCTCTGCGTGTGTTCATCATTCATGATCAGAGAACGTAAGGGAACATACGAACGGAGAATTATTCCACATTTCAGAATTCGAATGGTACGCCATGATGTAAGGAACAACAGGTCTATTTTATCTTTTTGTGTCCAATTTATACTCGAATCGGCTTTTGCTTGATCAGGTTAGGGACCTGAGTCAGATTTCTCAATTAACGGAATTTTTTTTTTAACTAAAATTTTGAAAATATTTTCAAAAAAATAAGATAGGTTCTGTAACTACATGTTGTATGACCACAGATAAGTATGTGTCTACCCGAAAGGATTCCAAAAACCAGCTTAACTCAAAAATACACATTTTGAATCAGGTCTCTTTTAGCAATCATCTATTAACCTTTGTCATTACATTAATAATACGCGATAATTTTATTTTAATTTCGTGTATTCTTTTTTTATTACATATTATATCAGTTTCTCTGATAATTTTTTTTTCTTACATCATAAAAGATGTTTGAAATCTAATACTCGAATACTACCGAAATTGTTTAGTTACATCTCATTTGAAAGTTCATAATAGGAACCGTGCGGATGAAAACTACTGAGCGTAGGTTAGAAGAAAATTCTGTATTTTGATGAAGTGCACTCAAAATATCTGGGACACATTGAACCCACACTCACGTTCTGAAATGAAAAGAAAAAAATCAGAAAAGAGAAAGACATGCAAGGGAGGAACAAAAAACAAGCAGAGAGAAAGAAAGTAATAAGTGAAAACTCGGTAACATACTTAGGGAAAATAACAGAGTATTTTGTCGATAAATGTTTGCAAAAGCGAAAGAAAGTCCGGAAATCGTGTCCTGAAAAGTCGTAACTCTTTAAGAAGTCACAAGAAAGTATCGAGAGTAAATATCTACAATTTTTTGAGGAAATTAAACATTTTATTAAATTCCCTAGTTCTGTAATTTTGTACTGTAATTTAAAAAAATGTTCTTCTGTATCATAAATAACACCAACGAGTGACCCTTTGGATGCTCATTACGCCACTGCAATGCAAAATTACAAGACTTGGAATAATATTTCAAAAAGGTTTTAGCAAATCTAATAGTAGTAGAAGTTTTACGCCAAACAGTGGCTTCGATAATCCAACATTCACGATCATTTATATTTTGATTCCTCAGCGTGATGAATCACTCCAATTTTAGTACAAAAACTGCAAACATTTAGCATATATTTCCTCTTTAATCATCACAATTTGCGACATTACTTTCTTCAAAAATATTGCTTACAGGCAAACAATCAATCGTTGTCACAGTAATTGAACGATACAAGTCTTTTGTTCACGAAAAAAAATCAAATTTTTGGTTCAGTGTGTCATAAATAGCTTAAGGGAAGTTACTGTATTTTTAAAATACAAGAATGTCGCTGACTCAAAATACCGAGAGAAAAACTCGTGAACAGTTTGTGAAGGGGTACCGAGTACCGTATTATTTCTTCCTAAGTCGTAGATTGCATTAGCCCCCAGGTCACTGCATCCTTCTCATAAGGAATAGATCAGCCAGTCTTTCGCCTGGAAGTCAATTCACAGCAGACTGAGTGTACTGAGTAGGTCGGAAAATCAGTCTGGGCGTTGAAGTATGTGTAAATGACCTGCCAGTAATTTGAAGGGTGCAACCGTCCAGCAACAAAATATGAGCTGCATCTTCCAAACTCTGCTCACTAACCAGAAACTGTACTTTCCGCAAAAGTTTCTCGACACAAAACTATTTCTTGGCAAGAACTTCCAATCCCACGCCACATAAATAACTTCAACTGCTCGCAGAGTTATTACTTTCCCCGGCAACGCAACGATAGAAAAAAATCTGGAAGATACCTCTTTACTTTTCTCGCTAATAACTTTCAAGCGGAATTTCTAGATTCCAGAAGTAACGAAGAAACACGAAAAATACCAAGAAACGTGGAGAGGAAGCCGATTTGCCGGAGGGCAATGCCTTGGAGGGAAGGTTTGGTCATATGTTGAAGTGAGTAAAAGTTATTGCCTCCCTTGAGCTGTTGGTCAGACCTTATTCGGGACATGCATTTCCCGAGGCGTTTAAAACTTGTTCAGAGAAGCTTTTTGCATCTGGAGCGAAATTCCACACAATTAAACTGATCTATTTGCAGAAGAAGAAAACATGAAAGAAGGTACAGTTTCTGTCACACCATCGCATTCGAGATGATAATAATAACTTTCTTTTTCCAGTATCGCCTTGTTTTGTCTTGGCTTCTCGAAACACATATGACCCAAACCCTCTTTCTGTCGAGGGACTGTAATCTCTATCTCCTTACTCCTAGCGATTCTCTGATGTCGTGCTGATTCAACATCATCAGCTGTTTCTTTCTTGGTCTTCCTCTCCTACCCTCAATTTAACCCAAAAACTTCTTTTTATCTTTTCCAGTTCAGAAATATCCACCCTTAATATGTGTCCAATCCACTATAGCCTTCACACTTGTATGCTTGTATGCAGTGGATTTTTATATTTATCTTTCATTTCAGTATTCGCACTTATTTCTGCAGAATCACTAACACGTCCATATACCCGTCTCACAATCTTCCTCCCCTACACTGAATTGATTTTTTAATATTTGCTGAAAGTATCCAGTGATCTCCCCCTTACATGAATATAGGTTTAAGGATATTTTAGATTTTGGTTTTAACACCCCGAGAAATTTCCTGTTTTTAGTAACTGGAAACGGGTAGAGGTCGTTACCGACTGCAATCCTGACGTTTATTTACGCTTCAGTTTGATTTTCATTTGTTATAACTAATTAATAGTAAGGATTTAATAACCTAGAAACACTCACGGGTGTTAAATTGATCTCAAAGAAATTTCGTACATTTTCAGGCAAAACTTTGAGGCAGTGCATACAGACATAAAAAAAAGAATGTTAATTATATCCAGACGTATGCAACATGTGTATGTGTGATGGATATTCGTATTAAACGGAAGGTTGTGTATAATAAATAAAGTAGACGTGTTTAAAGACCGATGCTCCTGAGATTGTCAGTTTGGATAATAGTAATAGTGTATTGTCGAAGATCAGATAAAAAGGCTGAATCATCACTAAGGAAGACCATCGTACAATTTGATCAACGTAACCGATGAAGTGGAGAAATCTTTATGATTGGGTTGATGAAATCATAGGTTCACCAACTCGCTCTGCTCGTTGTTGGTTTAACATTCAGATTCCCTCACTTTGATCGTTAAATACAAGCTCTCGGGTGGGGGTAGGGATTAGGCTGAGCAAAGAGCTTCATCTCAGACGACTATTAGGAAAAAAACATACAGAAAGTATCTCCCGAATACGTAAGTACATTTGCACCCAGAGTTTCATTAACAATAAATGAATGCCATCTTATGAAAACCAAATTATTCTCCAAAAAAAAGAAGTTTTTTCTTCATTTTATGGAATGATTTTGTTCATTACACTGCTACAACAGTCCTTTTCAAGTTTGTACGACAAGTAGAAGTGGAAGGCGACTCTGATTCCCCCAACAATTAAACATCGGTGTTTAATATAAGAACAAGATAGGGCTATTCATCATATCATTCTATGATTTACAGCTTTGTTATATTCGTATGTGAATTGGCTAGAGATGCGTCATTGCACAAAGCGAAACACGTCGAGCAAG
Source organism: Laupala kohalensis (assembly GCA_002313205.1). Taxonomy (NCBI): domain Eukaryota; kingdom Metazoa; phylum Arthropoda; class Insecta; order Orthoptera; family Trigonidiidae; genus Laupala; species Laupala kohalensis. The sequence continues at coordinate 197,787 of NNCF01129955.1, read as the reverse complement.
TAGACTCACGTAGACTCACGTAACCCGGTCGCTCGGTCACTCCGGGGTTCGCGAATTTCGACGCTTCTTCTCCTCCTCCTCTGACACCCGCTGCCACCAGGCGCTTTCTAGCACTAAGCAAAGGTCGAGCGCTGAAGGCTCGGCATAAATAAGGGGCTCGTCTTCAGGTGGAATAACATCGCGCTTTTCCCAGCGCGTACAGGTTTCTGCGCAGGTAAAAAAAAGGAAAACTTTTCAATTAATAGAGGAGAGGAGCTATTTAATTAGTTTCTAATCTGTCTGTTTTTTTAATTCAAGATTTACTTAATACTAGGCCCCCTAGAAATTGTTACCGAAAATATGATTTTAATAAGAATTTCTTTTTCAAAAAATTAAATATACCAAAAATTCGATAATAACTTGTACATGTAATTTTTTGCTTAAAATTACAAACATATTGACATTCTATTAGTATTATAACTCGCAGCTAACTTTTTATCTTATCTAGGAATTTCTGCTGAATTTTTTTTTGAATCCGCCTCTGCCTTAGGGCCCTTGATCGGAATTGATGGAATGGTCCCTTGCTTGCTTCCGGAGAGTAAATTGGTTTTTTTACCCTCCATGTGGTCATACGCAGTTTGTACTGTTTTTTGACAATAAATTTATTTATTTAAGTTAAATTTCTTCTTAATATAATACTGTAGTTCCCTCCGTGGTTACGATGTCAGCGTGATCATTCGTCACCATGTCATCCCGGGTTCAATTCCCAGGTGGGGCAAGATAAAATTTGTAGCTTTTCATTTCCTGTCTCGGTTTAAATAGCTGTGATGTATGAAAAGTTCACCCTCTGCGGCTAACAACCGCAGTTGTAATTCTCGGAATGCAGCAATCTGGATCCTATCTAGGCGCCGATCTCGGTAAAATTCACGATGTGTCTAGTGAGTAAACTCTCACAAAAACTGAGCCTTACTGGCACTCGTCATTCGTGGTCCTTAGCTGGTCGAAACGAGATACATACATTATATAATACTGTCTAGACTATAACATATTCAGCAGAATAACATTTTCGTTTACCCAATAAATTTGTCTGATCAATACAGAATTAAACGTAAATACAATTGATAATGATATTATACATTGTTATTAGTATTTTGACACATAATTATAAGGTATTTAAACGTAACGAATATTAACAATATTCCAACAAATTTTAATAACAAGAGTTAAAACAAATTTTTGTGAGTAAAATGCACAGGGGAATAGGAGTCAAATCAAAAAACTGGATAAATACTAAAAAATGTTTTATATACTGTACAATTATAAACTTAATAGTCAATTCCTTGAAATGTATAACAATATTTTTTTTATTACTTAGGATATCATAACAATATTGTAAGTAATATTGAGTTTTAAAAGTCAGAAAATAAAATTCAATTCTCCAAAATTCATGTTAAATTCGGAGTTATACATCATATTAAAGTTTATCTCCCACAAAGCTTTCAACATACTACGCCATTAAATAAAGATTTTAACTGAACAAAAATCCTCCAGGTACGAAACTTGAGTTTTTTGATATCTTGCGTAGTTTTTGAGGTATTTACAAAAACAGTTTTGACACCCCTTTTAATCCCCCCCCTCTACAGTGTCCGATTTTCGTTCCCCTTTAAAGTGACCCCGAAATCTAATTTTCTGCCAAGTTTCGTGTCAGGAGGATTTTTGTCTGGATTTCAAGAAAACCAGTCTTTATTATAAATTTTAATAAATTTATTGTCAATAAAGCAGTACATACTGCGTATGACCACGTGGAGGACAATAAACTAATTTACTCTCCGGAAGCAACCAAGGGACCATCCCATCAATTCCGATCAAGGGCCCTAAGGCAGAGTCGGATTCAAAAATTTCAGCAAAAATTCCTAGATAAGATGAAAAGTTAGCTGCGAGTTATAATACTAATAGAATGTCAATATGTTTGTAATTTAACACAAAAAATTTATTTTACATGTACGAATTATTATCGAACTATCGATTATTCTGAGTATAATGTTTAAAAATCATAAGAATTGAAATAACACTAAATTCACGATGTATTGTTACAAAACCACGCCCCTAGACAAAGTCTAGAGAACCTGTATAAAAAATCCGCCTCTACCCGAAGAAAAAACGGAGAAAAACCCGGGCCAGGATGGGGCTATTCAATGGTGTAAACACCTAAAGTTTGAAAATGGTAAGCCTGGACGATATCGTCTACGCGAGTCTTCTGTGCCGAAATGTTGTTCACCTACATTTGGCAGGTTGAAGGTAAAAGCTGATTTTTTAAACATCAGAAAATATTTTTAAAGTTTCATCAGTCTCTCCTTTATTAGGTTTCCTTCTTTCCTTCATACGAAAAAATCCGAAGTCATTTTAGCACTTAACTAAACGCTAACATAACCAGAAGACCTCAAACATAGAAAATAATATAAACCAAACCTATAATTTCATACATAATTTGCTTTTAAAAGAATTCATGACATAATGATGATACTTGTCAAATCACACAAATTAAATTCTTTTGGCTGCTACGAGTAAGTACAGTTTTGTATCTTAAATAATACTAATATATTAGTAGAGGTACAGACACTGACATTAAACTGAATGAACAGCAAAGACAATATTTGATCGAATTCTTCTCATGTAATAATGATTTGTATTACCGTAATTCTCACTGCCTGTCGACAAGAAAAATGTTTACTTTGACAGTCTCAGTCATCACATGCCGTGTTTCCGCACGCAAAGCTCTTCTGTATAATGATTAACTCTACGCGTAGCCGCTGACGTAAGTACGTAATGTCTAGCATTCCATAGACACGACTCATAGACAGTTGTCATTACTCTAATCTAAGGTTTATGCAGTACTGCAATTGTAGTTCATTAGACTTCAGTAGTTTCTTGACTTTCAATTCATTCACGATCCATGACAGAAGCCTTAGATTTTATCATTAGTCACTACTGAAGCACATACAACTTAACTTGGATTATTTCACCAATTACTCAACATAATCCTTTTGTTCCAGAAATTTGCAAATAAAAAATAGTTTTAGAATTATTCTGAAAACTGAGGAATTAAGAATTCTTACAATGCCTTAGCATCGTTCAAAATTCCTGCTTTAAGGTGTATTGCAGTCATTTACGATAAGAGCATAAAATCTATAAAATATAAATGAACTAACAACTAACATTCACAAACTAACAAACAATTCAGGGCAAATGAATAAAAAAATTCGATTCCAATCTCGATTCATAATTTTATTTACAGTCCAAATCCGATCCCCATTCTTTAAGAAACTTAAATGAATATTGTATCTTTACACTTGCCTTTCTAAGGAAATTTGCATTATTGGTTATATTGGCGGGTATTGAGAATCGAAATTGACGCATCCAGATGACATTCACACGCAAATGTCCCAGAAAAATTTTAAATCGTTTTCTGCGTAACCGGAAGAAGCAAATCACTCAATTCCACCTTTCACCTTTCCCTTCGAAGATGACAGTATTTGAAAATTACACCAAGAAAAGGAACCACTTGTCTCATTTATTTGATAAGGATGTTACTTAACTACTTGAGTCCTAACAAATAACAGCTCTAACACGTGCGCCATGCTGGTACAAACAATATTCACTGAAAATTCTACGTGACGATCCATTGCGCGTCATCATAACTGGACTGTAATTTACATTGTTTAGCGCTAAACATGAAAACGAGCGAAATTTACCTACAACTAGCACATGGGAGATAATAGAATCAGCCATGTTATCGAGATAGTTAAAATAGTCTTGTCAAAGAAAAGTAAATGTTCATATTATCGTACAGTATGTTAGTTTCCTTCAATTTCAATTACAATTATAATTCGGGTACTTATTTGTATAAATATTCGTTCAGTTAAGAAACATAAAAAGTGAGGTTAGTGGGGTCTAATGTTATAGAAAATGCTCAGAGTGAGTAGTAGTGTAGCGTAGTGATGAGTAGTGAAGTGTTCATGATTGTTCACAGTAATCCTGTTTCGGTTTAATTTTTTTATAATTATTAATTTCTTTTAATTATAATTACATTAATGCTTTCACGTTAAGGATATAGGAGAAGGAATGATATGTGGGAGTATATTAAAGCGTGCTTGTACGTATGAGTGTATGTTTGTGTACGCATGTGAATATACACACATTTGGGACTCATGTATATAATTTCTTAAATGTAATTTCTTTCTCGATGTTACCTTCTGTATTAATTTTCTAACCATTTTATGCAGTTTGTGTGTGTATTTTATAGATATTTGGGCGATGATTTGTCTTTTAAACTCTTGTTCTTGAATTATGTATTTTTCCCCTTGTTTTCTATCTGCCACCGAGCATTACCCACTTGCAGATTAATACATCATTATTATTATTTGTTTGACCTATCAGCATTGCTGTTGGTATAAGACAAAGTATGGGCTACAGAGCCAAGCACATCCGTCTATATATCACTCAAGAATTTTCTTATAATGCAGGCAATGTTTAGAATGACAGCTTTTTGTATGAGTATATGAATATTCTTATTCAAGTCTACAATCTTAAGGCTTTCGTGCAACTGCTTTGATATTACACCAGTGGCTAACAAAACAACTGACACAATGCACACATTATCTAGCGTCCAGATCTTCTTGATTTCGGGTTATTATTATTATGAGTGAATGTCTTCCACAGCTTGAAGCTGGATCTTTATTATTATCTCAAAGATAGGTGTCATTCTTTGGTGAGTACAACCTAGTTCCAGGTTGCAACCAGCTTCGTCGGGAACAAGTCCTCCATTGTGGATCCCTATCTCACACTTTGCGCAGGATATGGGTTGTACCTCGCAGGGCAATTTCTTGTAGTTCCCAATCCTTAATCTTACATGGGAGTTTTTCAAGTTCATTTTCGAACCCTTCCAAGACAGAACCTAGTCCACCTATGATAATGGGGATAACTTCTGCCTTAACTCCCCACATTCGACTCACTTCTATAGCAAAGTTCTTATACTTCAGGTTTTTCTCAGCCACTTTTGAGACATAGTATACTAAAATCAATAATTGTACAAGTTATTTCCCTTAGATTTTAGATGATGATATCCGGTTTGTTGGCATTAACCGTACTATCTGTACGAATTGTCATATAGTATAGTAGTTTCTCCGGTCGACACAACTGGTTGGGCAGTGTGTTCATACCATTTCTTGCATAAGTCTGGTACACCTATGGACATACATACGTGCCAATGCACATGGGAGCAAACGTTATTGTGTCTTAAGACGTCCAAATTTGGACGTATTCACTTTTAGCGAAAATTGGGCAGTCGGAGACTGTATGATCTATTGTTTCTGTCTTGTCTAGGCATAGGGATCTATCATCTTGTGCGTTCTCCAGAATTACCTTGTAGTCCTCGTGCGAAGTGCCTGGTCTCGAGCCTCAAGTATGGTCACTTCAGTATTATTATTATTATTTATTTATTTGAGGGGATCGATCCTGTCTTGTCGGCAGCGGCGGAAGACCCGCGTCATCCCATTACGCAACAGAGTGCACACGCGTCGAGACAGAAACCGCAGAAGTGCCGCAAGGATCCCTCGGGGGTCTAATGAGACAGTGAGCGCGGAGCGACGCGGGTAATTGGTCAACTAGCGTTCTCGCAACTGTTCAGGCGCTTTCCGCTACAGGAAGACGAATAAGCGGAAATAGTCGGCGCAACCATTTTCTTGCTGCGGAATTGGCGAAGGTAATGAAAGGTCTCAATGCGTCCGACTGCACACGTGGAAAGTGGGGCAGTGTGTTTGGTGTGGGAAATTGCCTACCTAATAATGATCAGAATGACACTAATTGGATGTCAATAAAGAAAGCAAATTACGTAAAGAGTCAACGTGACTATAAAGGATAATTCATCTCCTGTTGTGGACAATGGAGGACTTTATTTGTAACCATGGATGCTAATTAATTTAACCAATCGAGCACAATTGATTTAAATCGTGCGGAAAAAGTTGGAAAATAGTACCTGCACCTGTCTGATGACATAAGTTATACATGATCATGAAGACATTTTTTAGATGGAAAAATCTTATTGACAAGCCTTACTGACAGCGGTGGTCTAGTAATAACGTCTTCGCCTCCACGATATCGCTGAGCGGTAGAGTGGGAGTTCAAACCCTGCTCGACTGAAGTAGGCGTGTCTTTCCTCTGGGGTTTCCCTCACCTACTCGATTGGTTCGGTACCATAAGTCCCCCGGCAACCCAACATCTCTCCTTCCCAGTTCCCTCACCCAAGTCGTGGTTAGGTGGAAAACTAGTTCTAATGGTCAGAACCTCGCCATTAAATATATAAATAAAAAGAAATAATACGGATTTTCATCAATTGTGTTTCGAGGTGTCTCTTCACAATTTTTTTCTTCAGAAATATGAATTGTAAAGCTGCAAACGTGTCAAATGTCTCAGTAAATTCGTATCATTATAATAACAAATTATATCAACGTTCCCTTAATGTCTTCCAAAAATAATTCTTCTGTTCACAAAAAATCTAATACTGAAATAATACTTTAAGTTAAGGAACATTAGACGAACAACATTTGAAATAACGAAAAGAACAACAATACACACAGAGAACTAGTATATTTTCTTAACCGATAAAAACTGAGTTCTCAAATTAGACATAAAAACATTTAAAAAAGATGCAGAGATGAATGATATTGCCTTATGACCTACAATAGGTAAGAAATAGAGCACCCCAATTCAAACAAGAATTATTGACGATGCAGAAAAGAGAAAGGTCTTAACGATTTCTATTATTGGGAAATAATGACCATTAACATGCATCATTGGCTGGGCGTATAATGGTGTAACGGCCAATGAAGTTCGCGATAGCATCTACTGCTGAATCGGCATTCATTTTTATAATACGCAGTATTTTTATTCATCCAACGTTTGCATGAACAGGAACACATCCCATCTCTGAAGACTACAAGTACCCATCTCTCTAACCGCAAAGTTTCGTAAAGGCTGGCGAAAACATCCAGAGATTTCACCACCACAAAAAAAAAAGAACATACGAAGATGAAAGAATGTAAGCCACAAGGATATGTTTTTGCGATCTTTTAGAAGAACGAAAGGATTCGCTACTATATTTGCTACAATGAATTAGCCACGCACACGACTTTCCTTAGCAACAGCTTTCTCCGCACCGAAATTCACAAAAGCCATATTATTCAGAGTGATTCATCGTCGGAATCTCATTTTCATTGGCGTTCCGGTGTAATCAACTTGCGCTCTCCATTCTCACACGAAGTAGCTTCCTTAGGGGTGTAACACATCGTCCACATTTTCTGTCACCAATAGAATGAAAACCTCTCCGGTGTCGCAAGAGTTAACAAGCTTGCTCACCACCAAGTCATCCCGGGTTCAATTCCCAGCGGGGCGAGAAAAAATGTCGTAGCTTTTCGCATTAATGCATATAGTTCTTATAGCTGTGACTACTGAAAAACGAACCCTCCTTCTATCCACGTCCTACAACACCTAGTATCCTAACTCTTACTCTTACTAACACCTCCGTGTGGGCCAAGTTGTTAATAAATCTGGCCAACCCGCTCACCTACTAACAACAGCCCTGCCACCCACCTCCTACCTCCCATCGCCCCATGAACATAAGCTTCTATAGCACGCTACATTTACAAATATAACGATGAAATAACAAAAAAGGAATGGGATTGAATGAGAAGAGGGCTTACCGATATTAGTTCGTATACTGTGCAAGAAAATGGTTCCTTTCGATTCTGGTTTAAAATTAAACGAATATTTTACAGATCCCTCATTATCATTATTAGAGAGATGTTATTGATAAAAATATGTAAATCGAAAAATACCATATTGAATTAATAACTTATTTACATGGTTCCAATAGGATTGATGACAACTATTTGTGAAAGGATTTAAAATTATTTTTTAATATTTTTAAAGCAACATCAAGCGCACACAATAATAGCAAAATGATAGCACACACAAATATTCCAGTATGGCATATTAAAGGAATTTTACATGCGTTCATGTCAAAGATTTTTTATTCTTTTAATTACACGTCAATTAGCATAGCATAACTAAGACGACATACGCGGAGGAAAGGTGTGGCTTATGGCTTATGAGAATGAAATAAAAAATTGCTTAAATCAAATCATTTATTTAAATTATTTATATTTTTGTATTTACCTAATTTAGATGTTAGAAAATTCCAACTCTGAAAAATAATTAAATATCAATAAAATTTTCAATTATGATGTTTTTAACATATCAATTATATTATAGTAAACCAGATTTTCCCCATATAATAATAATAATAATTCATTACTGTGCACGTGAGTTCTGTTCGATGTCTGATAAAGAATATACATAAGAAAAATATACGTCATAGCATAAGAAGAATTTAAATAACAAATCAAACGCAGAAATACTTTTTAAAAAAAGCGTATTATCAGATCACAATTACACGTGTCGCTTCAGGACGTTGAAGAAAACAATGTAAAACGTCTCCCAAAAAAAGAAAAAAGAAAATACAAAGAAAGAAAAGCAAGCAAATCATGGTACGTGACGAACACCTTAAATTGAATTTGCGTCGCATTAGACGAGGCGCAAGTCACAAAGTAGCAGGAAAATTCACTTTTGCTTTTGGATAAACATCTGCGTTCCATTATCGCATCAGAGCGTACAAGTCATGCTGTTTCGATACCTTCCTCTTGAGGATTAGACTCAGAACACTTGGAATCGCGGAGATGCTTTTGAGTACCTGAGGATCACGGAGGCGAGAAGAAAAATTGTAGTGACCCGGTCATACCCAGCATACCGAAGTATCATTTCTGAATATATACAATTTTTATATAAATTCGGTACATCAATTAGAATAAGTATTTAATCAGATGAACTGGTATGACAAATAAATTAAATGATTATACAAAATTATGTTTAAAATATTTCAGTCTTTCATCCATGAACAAAAAGTTTTGGGCAATGAATGAAACAATTAAATGCAATTTGAAAATAATTTATTGGAATACTTGATACATCAACTTTCGAGTTAATTAAATTACCTATAAAGGAAATCTGCTAAGAAACAAGATATTTTTAGCCTAATCATATTTCTATTAAAATAGAAATTTAATTTTTTTTGCTATGGTACCATAATAATAGCTGGATTTTTTTTCTTGAGAAAATAGCAAAACATTACTAATGTATACACATTGCAATTTTGTGTTAGTCAGCCTGTTTTTATTTTCAAGTTCTTTGTTTTGTTTTTCAAGCTCGGTTTTTACACAATTGTTTGGCAATGGTGAACTTTGATATCTTTTTAACATTCAGTATATTTTACAATCCATATACTGAATAAGACAAGAATTTTAAATAGATAACATTGGGAATACAAGAATGATGGTTCTTGCAAAAACTTCTAAACCTGAAGCGAGTCAAGTCGTGGGAACTCAGCAAATAGAGATATATTCCAGCAGTGAAATATGTAGAAGTAAATGTCCAACGCAAGATGCAAAATAATCCCGTGAGGAGAGCGTCAAAAACGGCTGCTACTGTGAACGAGCTCCACACTTTCCAATAGCGATCGGAGGAGAAAGCAGAGGGACCAAGATCGAAGCAGTTTCTGTGCTCACGGAAAATAGCACAAGAAGGAATGCAAGGAGCAAATAGAGAAAATAATACTTTCGAGGGAGTGCATATAACGTTCCAAATTTCAATCTCACTACCGTTCCGGTAAATATATATTTACATATATATTTCGCCTTCTTTAGAACTTGTTATAGTATAAGGATTGTATATGTAGTGTTAAAATATCCTTTGTTTGCGAATTTTGATAACCATGATGATGATATAAATTATATCGTAACATTGGAGAGTAAATATTGAGTTTTATTTTATATGACCTATACGCATACAGAACCAAATCCCAATATAAAGTAAACAATTTGAGATGTTTCGGAGAAGCGGGCAAGAAGTGATTAGAAAATAACATACAGAAGATTACGAAATATTCGGGAGATGGTTCCATACTTATTAGTCGAACCCAGAATATGAATAAAATATAAATCAACTCATGTGGCAATCCAATATTTTCACATCCGAAATTCTTCTGACCTGGATTTCGAAACCAATCCAAGTCATCGTTCGTAAGATCGACCGATTATTGTCAGTTGATCATTCTCCAAAGTAATGTTTTTCGGTCACTGATAGCATAGGGAGAAATGATGCGAGTGTGGATGAAACGCAACATTCACTCAGCAACAACAACACCGGTCAGGTTTATTTATTGTAGGGTTTGTAAATGGGAAATGTAGCGCGCCATTGAAGCTTATCAACATAGCACGATAGGAGGTAGCAGTTGGGTGGTAGGGCAATTGTTAGTAGATGGACCGGTTAGCTGGGTTTTCCAACAACTTGGCCCACGTGGAGGGGTTGGTAGGTGTAGGTAGTAATAGTTCGAGTTAGTTAAACTAGGAAAAGGAGGTGAATAGAAGAAGAAGGGTTCGCTTTTCAGTAGCAACAGATATATGAACTGGGACATTAATGTGAAAAACTACAAATTTTTTTCTGACCCCGGCGGGTATTGGACCCGAGATTGAGCGAGCACGCTAACGCCTTAGCCACGGGTCAGTTGTCGTGAGGTTGCGAGTTCCAAGACTGGATCCCATTGTTTGTGGTTATTGTTTGATTTTCTTGGTTCAAGGTAGCAAATGCTGGGATAGTGACTAAACCAAAGGGATTGTTCTTTCCCTCATTTCCTCTTCCAAAACACGATGCCTATGTGAAGGAATAGGTGAGAAATGTGAACACATGTCGAAGCCAGAAAAGGACCTTCATGCAGCAGCAACTGTCACGAGAAATAAATAAATCACTAAGAGTATATTTGCGAGCACGTTGAGTAATGCTTTCGCTCGTGCCAATAAATTAACGTCAGTGCGGCATGATTTGAAGGATGAGAGAAGCTACTTAACTCCCGGAAGCAAAGCATATATTTTCTGTCGTACGGCGAATACTCAATTGACTACGAATCCACCTCCAACACGAAATCGACAATTCATCATGAAGGCAGCGTTCAAATATTACGTCGTGCAACGATATTTTCTCTACTTTCGTGGCGAGGTTCAGGCAATTTGACTGCTCTTCCTCTCGAAACACAGATAGGGTGGTGCAGGAAGGTGAAATATCCATTCTCATCTGTGAAGTGTAGGAAAGAGCAAAAGCCGAACTGGAAATCTCTCGGACAAGACGAGATTTATATCAAACAGTTTCCCTCACCTTACATTCCCACCTTACATAAAATAAATTAAAGACAACATTATTTAACGGTCCATAAATAAGAAGCGGAGAGAAAAATTGTAAAGAAATCACATTTTATGGTCCATGATTTCCAAAATATTAAAACTGGAGAGCATGGATACGAAACAAAAGTGAAAGCAGATGACAAAAATCTAAATATAATGAACCACTTGAAAAACATTTGGTCCTAAACATTTCTCGATACAACGCGGCAATATTTGTAAAAACCCCGCATATTTGCGGTTGGAGGAACTCCTTCGCCGCAACCCACTTTCAAAAACAGTTATAATTCCACAATTATCTGGTACAAAACAAGCAGAGAGTCATTACGTGAAATTGCCCCGAGTCACATAAGCAACCGGTCGCAGCGTGAATAAAAACAGACGCTTCCAAGAAAACAATGTTCGGTCGCGAATCACAGATAACAATTACATCACACCGAGGGATAATAATCATTACCAGAGGGGGAAAAAACAAGGAGTGCATCAACGAAAAATAAAAGTGGTTTCGAGAAATAACTCCATCCGAGTGCCACGAAGCTCAGAGGAGGGACGAAATTCCGAAAGGACAGGAACACATCATTTCCTACACGTGATATTTTTTGTGGGGCTTTAGGGCTCGTAAACGGCAAGGGCATTAGAGCCCTTACACGTGATACTAATAATAATAAAATTTGTGGTAAAAAACAGTAGTTGACATATTAATTGATCCCAAGGGGAGCCACTTTACAATCCGGAAACAAATGAGTGATTATTCCATAAATTCCGATTTGAGTAAGGAAATCACGAGAAAAATTTGTCCCTAAATGGGGTTCAAACTCATGCCATATTGATCTATAGGAATTACCACGACCATAAAGAGAAATTAGTAACACTAATATATTTTTTCAAGTAAAGGTGTTCTACTATTACAGGTCGTAAGGTGTTCGTGGAGAGAAGAGCTAGGCAATTACTAATCCACGGTACTATGTGACTATCATTTCGCTTAGGCCATTGTTGAATCCAGGGATTACTCATTATATAGTGCGCTCAGTAGGCCTGGGAATTAGCTGCACGTCGAGGTATGAAGGATAACTCATCCCGGGAATCGAAACCCAGCCGATTCAAATTATTGTTAATCTGTTATTTAATACGATTACAGCTGTTCGAAAATATTATAGAGTTATTTTCATAACTGATTCCTCAAGATTTGGTTTCCCGTTTCACGGAGCAGAAAACCAGAGTAGAATGGTCAAGAGGCAGATGTCTTTACCTTTAGTTTCACGTAATCTCTTATTCAAGGAGATTTCTGTATCCATCAGTCGACACGACATTAAGCACTTCAACTTGATTCAATTCGTAGGTTAAAGATATAACTCCTTAAAAAATATTTAGTATATTGCTTTATCATGAAAGTAGGGGAGATTAATGTAATTTTACCTCTGTTCTTGTTAATCAGATAAAACGGTTATAGCATAGAAAATGGTACCTAACAAGAATGCACGTTTCAGAAATCCCTAAAAAATAAAAATAAATTAGTTATTTCTGTTCGTATTTTCCGATTATTGGTTCATTCACGAAAAGAAAAACGAATTTATCCACAATCCTTTGCACACGAGTCGTATATGAAATAAATACATTTAAATAATATCACTTAAAAAGCAGTAAATGATCTAAATATTAAATACCATATGTTAACTTAAGAAATCTGCAATGTTTTTTTTCCCTGCACTTTAAAACTACGTTTTACCATACATAATTTACTATCTCTAAACTGAAGGACATTAAAAATTCTTTCACGACGATATTACCCACAATAATGAGCAATGATGAGTATTGTCTCACCGAAGTGAGATCACGCCTTAGCTCACATTATCTCTATCTCCCTAAGACGTAAGGGGTCAAGAACAAAACGCCAATGATTGCATTGAAAAACCTTCGCTGAAACTTATTTTTTACGTGCAATCAAGAAAATGAGACTTTCGTGAAACAAGTACCCACTTCAAGGTCCGTTGAGAAATAGTTGCATTCTTTGTGACGAGTTCACTCACGTGGAACAATTACGATTTACCTCGAACATTCGCTAAACGGAAACTCACCGATGACGTACTTATGGGAACACAGTCCCTGGTCCCATTATCAGAGGCCTTTATGGGTCGCAAGTTACTCTCTACGTACACGCCCACCCCACATTTCACTAGATCTACTCACACACTCAATAAAATGATTATGAGTACTCAATAAATGAAGTAAAGAATTGACAAACTCAAAACCTGTCTCGGGATATGTAACGAAGATAGAATTCCTCTTCGAGTAAAAAATCATGTAACATTTTTAATTTTCAAATTTTCTATTCTGGTTTATTTTCTCTCCTTTACCTTTACATCCCCTATTCTCATTACGAGACTGTCACTTTATTATATCTCTCCCATTACATTTTCTCCCTAGGTTTTTTTTCTTCATTATTGTCAGTGTGGCTCAGTGAGTACTCACTGGACTGAGTTGCTATCTGGATGGTTGGGATTCGATCCCCGGTGGGGCAGCTATATTTCATCGCACCTCAGCATCCAGACTGACCACTAGGCCTACTCAACCTGCTGTAAGGGTTAAGAAATGCGAAGTTCTACTATTGGCCAGTTGTGGGATAGTATGTCTTTTTTTCATAATTTGTGATAAAGTATTGTTATTTAAACAGCCGTATTTTATATTTTTTAAATAAAGAAATGAATTTTGAATGTATGAGATACGAAAAAGCACACATAGTACCATAAGTCACCAACGTGGGTTGATCACGCCTGAGGTAAGGAATGACGAAATCTCCCACTTAAAATTACCGGATTCGATGCACACGAATTCTTTAGCCATTTTAGAGTTGGAAACAGCTGTCCGTTTTGTAGATATCACAGACGACCTCGTTCCAAAAAAGACCTCCGCCACTTGCGATCTGCTTCTGCAACTTTTTGCAACGCTCAAAGTACTCGTGCAGCTTCAAGTGGCGAACGCCGGAGCCACAGGCGAGGAATTAAATCGTCGCCAATTTCTCATTTAAGCACTCGAACTCCCCCGAGAGGCTGAGACTTCAGTTCCGAAGTCGTGATGTGTTTTATCTCTTGGAGTTTTACGTCTTTCTGCAATTGAAGTGAAGCGGAAAAGGAAACAGTGCCATCGGCGGAGGTGCGGTGCGCGCGTGGAGATCGCGGCCTTGGCCTCTTGCGTCATCATGAGCGACCGTCACCCTCTCGCAGCGCGACGATTCACTCGCCGGAAAAGGAGCAAGCGCAAACCCTCTCAAAGCGTCCCTTCCCAACTTCATGATAAATGTAGTCAAAATCAAAGGACTATTGCTAAATACATAGACACACAAACAATAAAATTTTATCTGTTCTACAGACTAGACCAATGAAACCTTGTGTGTTCTTGACCCGTTGAATCCCAATTCAAGTCAATCAACCTCCATTGCTTTTTAAATGGCGAAAAAACAGAACTAAATTCGGAAAATATAAATCAATAAAATTATTGTCAAAAAAGCAGTTATAATCTGAGTATGACAACGTGGATGACATTAAACTAATTTACTCCCCAGAAGCAAGCAAGAGACCATCCCATCAATACCGATCAAGCGGAGACGGTTTTTCTAACATTTCTGCACACTTCTAAGAAGAAGAAAACGTAGCCACTTGTCATAATATCACAGAATACCAACAAATTTGCGTTTAATAGAATACAATTTTTTCTCAAATGTATATTATCAAATCTTTAAATTATTCAAAAAATATTGTTTCTAAATCGTAACTATTAAAATAACTCTCAATTCTAGATTAAACATTACAGTAGTAGTAATGAGACCGCCACCCTAAGGCAAAATCCTAGAGTCAGTACATAAAATCCGCCCGAAGGAAAACCGGAGAAAAACCCGGGCCAGGATGGGTCGGGTACATTAATTTATTATACACCTTACGTTTTAGAAGAGTAGGTTAATATATGGATTGCTAACACCTATTCCCATCACACAGAATTTGCGTCTGTTACGTAATAATTACCGGTCTGCAATATTCAGGATAAACCATTTTCAGATGATTACAGAGAGACTACTTGAATATAGTTCCATAAAATAAGCAAAATACAAATTCGAAAAATTAGTCAACATAAGCACCCAATAGGCTCTCACAACGGTTCGAGCGAGTATAAGGGATCATCCAAAAGTGAAAGACTGACCAAGTCACATGTACAGTTGGTAAAGAAAAGTTGGAAATACCATTCACTTTAAATACTATTTTTTAATCATTTATTCTATTGGCAATTTATGCATTTAATCAAGCATCTTACATACAGTCGTGTGCTAATATAATGACCAACACCCACTGACTACAAAAACTTTTTATGGCACTACAGCTCATGAAATGACTTTCATCAGGTTAAGGGAAGTTTATGTCTTGTAGTGAACGTCTTACTGTCACCTGTTATTCATGGGGCTAAGGGAAGAAAAACGGAGAAATTTTTTTATATGGAAATCATCCATTATTCGTGCGTTTCTTAGACATTCGCATATGAAAAACTAAAGGACGACGGAAACCTCAACGATTTTCAATGAGATGAAAATCCACCAATCAGTACTCGATTTCGCGACCCATCAAAAGTGAAGAAGAGAGCTTTAACCCATCAGCTAACTCCAACTACACTAGTGAACATAGAATCAAATACATAAAAAATATATTTATTACGTTTTCTCACTCTGATTGTCTATATAATATACTAATATATTTTCGACGAGTAGATACATTAAAGAACACTGAGTAAAATCAAATTAATCTCATTTTTGGTGATTATAGAATTTTAACATGATCCTACTGAATTATCAATGTTTTTAAAATTTGACATGTGATATTTCACAACTTTTTTCCTGGCATATCAACATTTGATATATGTAATATTACAACCTTAGGATTATAAAGAACCTGAAGAGGAGCCTAAACCTTAACCTCAAAACATCGTTATTCTCAACTATAGTGAAAATATAATTTTACCTATGTGATCTTAATAATAAACCAGTGTTGTATCTCATTATTGATAGTCTTTAATGTATCTGAACATCAATATAAACAAAGCTGTTCGTTGGTAAGCACATCACTTGAGGACGCCTGGACCGCTAATTTAAAAAAAAAATGTTCGTAATACTCAGAATAAGGTTTTTGGGGAAAGAGAATTGGAAAAGTTGCCCAGAAAATTGGAAAAGTCTGGAAAAACTGAAAGTGCATTTTTCTATCGGATGTCAGAGCAAACTAATCTAAACAAAGCATTTCTTTGTTTTGTTTACTTGAACATCGATCTTGCAATCGAAATGTGAATAAAACACCTTGAGATTCATTGTGATTTCAAATTTAATTGAAGAAAATAAATTATTTGTTTGACATGAAATTCTGACTTAATTCAATCGTAACTTATATTTTGGAACAAAACCGCATGGTTCCAAGTCAATCCCATTCCAGGCACATCATACATGCCACGCATTTCAGCAGTGTACTGTCGATAGAATTCACCTCGCATGTAAAATTTCCCATTGGCGTACTTCCGAATGAACTGCTCCTCAAATTGAATACCAATGGCAAATCGTTAGAGAGATACAATCACTCAGAAATACGTTTCTTTTCTCGTTTTTACTTTGTTTACTCATTTAAAATAGGTTTTCACTAATTCACAAAACGATCACACAGAAAAAAATTTATTGAAATTTGGACAGGACCACGTCCGTCGGGTCAGCTAGTTGAAAATAATATTAACATCAAAAAATTGTTGGTAATTGTAATACAACATTAAAACCATTTTCAGAATCAATACAGTTGTGCTCGGAGCCATAAACACGTTATCCTCAAGTGACAAATCAACAACTCCTGAATCCCACGCCAGTCATTTTGTTACTCCACACGGCCGACGCCCATTCCGAGTAGCCCTCGGGCGCTTGGAAATCTCCTTTTGTTTACGCAGAAAAAGAACGAGTTGAAAAATGCAAATATATAAAATACAGTAGCTTCAAGGGATTCTGCAATGAGTCAAGTTCATTTCTACATTCGTTTTTGTGGGTGGATTTCGTAATTCACTTTCAAATGACAATTGGAGGTGGCATTAATGGGTTTCATGACTCCTTCAGGCGTTTTACAAGGAATACGATATGGTCACAGTCAGTCGATAATGCTGTTAATTCTTAGCGAGCCGGGCGTATATTACGTCATATAATTTTTTGGACTTACGAAATCATTCCGTCCTCGAAGGAAACTATTGTCACTGAAGTTATATTCCCCTATTCATAACGAAAAAAAATCATTTTTTAAAAATAAATTTTCCCTACGAATACAGAAATAGCGATATTCTTAAATGCACACATTTTTATAATACTTTAACGAGTTCATAAGACCTATAGAGGAGCATAAATAGTGAGCCGGTTGCCTCTGACGCTGTGAGGTCGGGAGATTTAATACTGACCGCGGTAGATTCATTACTATGTCAAACTTGGTTTCCGAGGTCGGCTACTGCGACCAATGGTTTCTGCGGTCCCACGGACTTTGTGGTTACGGTATCTGCGCCACCCCCTCCTCCCAGGCCAAGAGGAAACCACTCAACGAGAGAAAACCAATCCACTTAACTCATTGTCGCTCCTACATTAAGTTGTAAAATGAAATTTAACTTTTTCGGTGTCCAGGATTGAAATCCGCAACAAATTTCATATTCATTGCAGTAATACGAACCTAAACTACAAAACTTGTGATAGAAACTTGGGTGAATTACACTGGAATTTTAGTTACATAGCAGTTCATACGCACAGCTTGTTCTGTAACTCAATGGTTTATCAACACTTTCCCTAAGTATACTTCCCACAAAATATATTACCAAGTTTCGTGTCGAACTTCCAAATGATATTCTGCTAAATAAAATTCAGACTGCAACTTCGTCCAAAAGTTCACCCCAAATATTATTAACAATATATATTTAACAAAATATTTCTCTATGAGTGAAGTTAACGCATGCGTATTAATGCATTATAATGCGTATATAACTTTCTCACCTCATACCGTCAGTTCACCTTTAAAAATTTCTCAATTAATTTTAGGGAAATTTCTCGAAATAGAAATGAAATTAACTAGTGTAGTCTCTCCAACCAAATGTTTATTGTAAGAACCGACTTTCGCATAGCGGTCATCTTCAGTAGTCTAAAATTAATATATACAAATAGATATAAAATACACAGGAATAAGAAGAAAATAAACATAAATAGTATTAAAGGGACACAGCAATAACTAAAATAATTCTAACAATAAACATATGGTTGGCGAGACTACACAAGTTAATTTCATTTTTAATTACGCCAACAATCCCATCCACTTTTAAAACTGATCCTGGCCCAGTTTGGCTCCGGTTTTCCTTCGGGTAGAGGCGAATTTCTTATACAGGTTCTCTAGGGCTTGTCTAGGGGCGTGTTTATTGTAACAATAAATCGTGAATTTAGTGTTATATCAATTCTTATGATTTTTAATCACTATACTCAGAATAATCTATAGTTCGATAATAATTTGTACATGTAAAATAATATATTTGCGTTAAATTACAAACATATTGACATTATATATGTATTATAACTCGCAGCTAACTTTTTATCTTATCTAGGAATTTTTGCTGAAATTTTTGAATCCGCCTCTGCCTTGGGGCCCTTGATCGGAATTGATGGGATGGTCCCTTGCTTGCGTCCGGAGAGTAAATTAGTTTATTTTCCTCCACGTGGTCATACGCAGCTTGTACTGCTTTTTTGGCAATAAATTTATGTATTTATTATAAATTAGATTCGAGTAATGTTGTCTTTCAACTTGTTGAATAAGTTGGCAGTGCCCTTATTTATGACAACATGTATTAATGACGAGCAAACTCTTTACAGTTCGTACTTTCACATTACGTTTCGGGGATGTATGTTCCCCCTCTTCAGATGTATTCTTCCTTTCCTTCTCAAAATTGTACAAAATCCTTATTGTAAATTACATGGTGCACTTTATACTTGCTAAACGTTCTTAAGATGCATGCGTATACTGATTAAAAGTTGTGTTAAACTTATTAAAATTATCTCATGCTATTTTTGTTGCATGTTCGTCTAGTTGTGGGTCATGCGGTTTTAGCCCGTTGTGCGGCATTTGGTGTTATCCTCCAGCTCCGACCCACCGAACTCCATTATGTATTTATTTATTTATTAATAAATCACCTATTCCATCTACATTCTCGAAACAGGTTATTTTAAAATTTTCCCATATATCAGAACCCCATCCAATAATTTTTAATTATTTTTGATAATTATCCGTTCATTGAAATTGATTTCAATCTTATATGATAAGATTGCACTGCACCAGGTGAGTTGGTGAGCAATCAGTAAGTAATGCGAATTGCATATGCAATGCCATTTGTATAAATAAGGATTGTACTGTAGACTATTCTTCTGTAATTTTTAACTGACAATAAATGTAAACTACGATTTGTTGTTTTTTAAATGGTTGAAGAACTATTTAACATAACTAAAAATATCATAGAATAGCTTTGGGTTTTAAAATGAGTTTCTATTTCCTTGTTTCTTCTTCCTTTAATTGTCAAGAGATTATTTCTGGGGAAGATCTGGTATAACAGACGTGGAAAATAGTCTACACTCCTACCAAGTTCTATATAATACCTCATTAGCATTGAAGGTATCAAATACGGAAACTATTCCGCGAGAAATGAAGTTTCTTATTTCGACAGGCGCATTTCGACCTCGTCACCATCATCACTACACTGCCATTAACAGAGAAGTAAAAGAAAAAAAAACCGTTTCCGCGTGAAATTTCCGCCTCCATTTTGTGTCCGGCGCGTGTGAGTGAGCATGCGCAACTGACGGCCCCCTCACATTTCTATTCATTCGCGCTGTGACGTAATTCGGGCGACTTCCGCAGAAAATCCACCTCTCTTTCAGTGATAGTGTCTTCCAAGACGAAAGGTTACTCGTATTACTTCTCCAGAGTTCGAATTAAAGCGGGGAAGGAGGAGGGGGCAGAGAATATCCCCCTTTCTCCCTTTTTTTCTACAACTTCAAGGATTACGCCCAATCAAGGAAAATAATTCTACCTTTCGTGATTGTCAATTATAATTGTCAAAAGCATGCATTAATTTCAACTAATGTGCCAACAATGTTTCATAGAATATAAGTACACCATTGTAATAAAAAACTCTAGAAATCTTTATTATAAGAAAAATAAATTAGAATCGTTTATAATAGTTCCATTTATATAGTATATAGTATTAAATACAAAATTACAAAAATTATGAGGTCCTTTAAATACACCGTTCTCCCTGAATATGATAACATTATCTTTAAAATTTTGTAAAGTATAAGTTATTGCCCCCTAACATTATTCTATATTCGAACATTGTACTTCCCCACAATACTTACACACTTAAGGAATAGTAATAATCAAGTCATTTTCGCAGACAACTCTAAATATTTAAGATTTAGGTCCGAGAGAATAATTGGGCCTAGTCATGGCACAGAAACTACCCTAGTCCTTGAAAAAGAAGTAATAATGGTCATAATTTAATATATAAGATGGTTTTATTGCATTGTTAAATTCAAGTAATGATAAACAAATTCACAATTCGTCGAAACTTGCCATAAAATTTAGCATTGCGTCACAAGTGTGCAAGATACTCGCTTTATTTAAAAAATATGCTTATGATATTAGAAATCATATGCAGGACCCACTTGATGAAAAGTTGACATAACTTCACTGCCTAGTGGCATTTTCACGTGCTCTTGGCATTATTCCAAGCAACCGTGAAACTGAGTTACTCGTGACTTCAACATTTACTCCGCATTTCAACTCAATCGAGGGAAACAAATAACATTTGTTTAGCTGTCGAAGATTCCGTGATAATACGAGTACATGGTTTTCGGCTAAATTGCAGTTTTGCATTAGTCAAGATTTTGTTTTTGTTTGTTGGTTTGTTTGTTTGACAAAGTTGTAAATGTTCTCGTCCGACGATACTTAAAATATACATTTAAAACGTTCCCATAAATTGAATTGCTCGATAACGGTTTTCATTTACGGAGCAAAAAACGATATTTAGAATAAATGATTCATTGTTGATTCGAAGTCATAAGTCGTAGTCGAGGTAACAAGTCGATTTTTTTAAATTTTAATACATAATTAATAAATAATGTAATGCAGTTTTTAATGGACTAATTACACCACGAATAAACCATTAATAATAAGTTCGTTCCGTAAGAACTGAAGAAAGTGCAATAGATTACCACTTGGATAAAAAGCTGGGTGTCGTTACCCACTGGAATTTTCTCGTGCCCAATCCATACAAATGCCGGTTCGATACTTATTGAAATTCTGTTCGCAAAAATTCTTCTCCTGAAAATGTGGAGTAGAAGATGTCTGAACCACATAGTCACAAAAAATTAGAATTTTTAATACTCCAATCTCTGATGGCATTCGTGTTACGAAAAATTATCAAAGAGGATATACGTATATCGCACACCAAAGTACTAAACCAGCAACACTGATGATTTAACATTTTCGCTAGCTAACAATAACAATTTGAGAAAGAAAATTTCTGCAGAATTACCAAATCCATGTGACTTACGTCGCGAGTGCTGAGCTAATTAAGAAAGAGAACATATACTTTCGGAGACAAACCGTCACTGAACGAGGTGTCTCCTCGTAATGTGTGTTTGCCAATGAAAAGCAAAATTCTGAAATATAGGATCTCAGGAAGACTTCGGAAACACGTTTTTATACAAAGAAGAAATATAAATAAATAGGAATGTTTATTGATTGTGTAAAGTCTCCAAACATTTTTCAGACATTTTTCTCAACTTTTACTCATTAACACAGTAATATTTACGGCAAAAGAAATTCGCTTTATGTTCCGCCCAACAACGGAAGCGTTCGCTTACGCTAAAACATAGTCCGTTGCACTAAGTACATAGCAGCGCCCGGTGTTTTCTTTCAGACTCCAACAGATTAAATGGAGTTTCCCCGCGTCACTGGTCATTTCCTACTAGCGGCCTTGTCTTCCGGCGAGAGCGGAAATGACAACAACAAAAAAACAGTCTGCGCCCCGTCTGACATGGCGCACCCTCTTTCTCTTACATCACTATCCACCTCGTGCGGGGCCGAAGTAATGATGACATTAATGTTTTACTTTTGTTTGGCGGCGGGAGATTTTGTTTCCAATATAAGTGAAATTCTATCGTCAACAACTATAATACTAACGCCTATATTATGGATAAAGTAATATTCAGTATATTATATAGAATATTACTTTATTTTATGACTTTTTTTAGTATTCGAAACATTGTGTGTATATACTAAATATTTGTAAATGAATGGTTTTCTTGCATTTGGCCATATATTTACATTATGCCCACATTTCGACCTTTTTGTAGGTCATCCTCAGGGTTACAAAACAAAACATCCAATCAGCTCAGATTAATTAAAATAATACAATTAAACATTACGTTCCTAAAACAATTCCTAGAAACTAACATCACTCCACACAGCTGACTCTCTTTACCCGCAAACCGTCGGTATACATGGTTAACTTACTCATCACAATGGTCTCACTCTACACGTGTTAGTATATAAATGCATTAGCTTTATACATAGTACCCCCCCCACAAACTAAACATACATATCATCCCTACATACAATATACAACAATTTTTAATACATTTACCATACATTATAATTAATAAAACAACCAAAATTAAAGAATACAATTTAGATGACTTAATTAAGAATGAAATATATTCACAATTTTAAAAAGATGACACACCACTAACTAAGCATTTATACCCACCCCTACATACATAATAAAATTTATCACAATAAATTTTCCAAATACAATACACTACTTGCTAAATACTAAACGAATTACACCATAAAAAATTGACTAAAAAACTTACAATATGGTATACATTTTTTACATTTACATACAATATAACAATTTACTTTTATAACAGCACTGACATCTTATGATTACCAACTCCCACATAAGAACACAATTTATTATCATTTGTAATAACATTTAACATACATTACTTCTGAACAATCATAAATATTACACAATAAAAAAAATTGTCTTAAAAGAGTTATACTCACAATTTTAAATTGATAACCCATCACTGACTAAACATCTGTATCGGCCCTTACCATTTATCGAAGTTGATATCCTACTTCCAACACATTACTTGCTATACATTTGAAAATATTAAAACCATGGACATCGACTTAAATTCAAATATAATACATACAATGTACTGTTTATTCACATTTAAATAAAAAAATATATAATGACACGTTAGAATTAATTACATACTTTTGATAATGTTACAATACTCTGAGCATAATTTATCTATATCAGTTCTTTTATTGCATGTGCTGTTATTAGATATATTAATCATTTCTCTTTTCTTTTTCTTTTTTGACATTATTTTCTCTATCCAGAATCATGACATTAAATTTAAATTTATGTCCCATCTCCTGGGCATGTAAAGCTAATGCACAATTAGGAATTTCCCTGTTACAATCTGACTTGTGTTGGTTGATCCTTTTGTATAACTTCTGGCCGGTTTCTCCAATATTATAATTAATAGTATTATTGTAATTAATCTGTGCTGATTGGATGCCATGTTTTTGTTTTGTTTTATAGCCCTGATGATGAACTCGATAAGGGTCGAGATGTCGGCATAATATAAATATATGTGCTCTTATTTTCTGGGCAAATGCAGGAAAACCATTCATTTATGATCACTATGACCTATTTACTAAACATTTCTAATAGAAATAGTAACGAAATAAAGCTCAAGATAAATTAATTTTTTATCCTACTCTATTAATGTAGCAATAAATGGTAGTACATATATGTCTATATTTCTGGATTTCTGCTCCAAAGATTTTTCATAAAATTCACAGAATAGGGGTCGTCTAAAAGTCATGTAACACAGTATCGTAACATTTATTTGATACTGTTACATTGACGTGGTAGTGGGTAATGATCTTGGTTTATGTAATTTAAAATTTTGTAGGGTATATTTCCTAGGGTGGTTTTAACCCTCAAGTTTGTAGCTGTGTTCAATGTACTTAACCGCTCCGTGAGATCACGGAGCAATCAGGAAGAAACAATTAAATCAACGAATTCTAATTTCCCCTCACATTTTCCGAAAAGCAAAGACAATTTTCTTAACGGAAGAGGGGGAGCAGAGGTAGAGCTAGCATTGTATAACTATTAGGGATGAGGAAGTGGTATCGTTACAGCTGTATTATGGAGGGGAGAGTGGATGTTAAAAATTGGTAATCATTGCCTTATGTGATTGATGGACAGTTCCGTAGAAGTATTTTGGGATGCAAAGGAGGTTTTAGCATGTTTGTTTTAATATTAGAAAATACATGTATAACAGATTCCAAAGAATACTTAATTTCACTGTTCATATTTTCAATGCGTGAATCAATACCTCCGGAGCAAAACGGTTAATAATTGTTTGTATCTTATTATTACTATTTATGTTTACTACTGTCAAAATACGAGGAGATAATTTAAGGTTTTGTCGGTGTATTTATCTTTTTGATCACGGTAAGAGTGGAATATCTAGGCGGGAGGGGCGGTCGGCCTCGAGCCTAAAGGGGTCTTAAATTTGAATTTAAACATACACTAAACTTTCTTATAACAGTAAAATAAGTAATAGCTCATAATTTATTAATGAGCTTAATACTACTCAAATGATCATTTCGATTTTTAATGCACTGGTTAGTTGGATAAGTACATGTATGCATGCATACACATATGTGTATATAGATTTAATATTAGGGTCTCCAAAAATGACTTCCCCGCGGGTCTCATTTGGTACAGACACGACATTATTCGAAAAAAAAAAAAAAAAAAAAAAAGACTCGCCTGGAGTAGGTTCCCATGGATATGAAGAGATCTCGAAAATTTTTTCGACTGATTACAATACTTCCCTTATGCATGCTGTATTATTAGAAAGTAATAACCATTTTTGCAATATAATATTTCGCTCTAACTGTGTGAAAAGGCGTGAGCCAAAGAATTTCGCAATCCGTACGCAAAATTAAATATACAATAAAAATGTTTACATTCAATTTTTCGAAATTTTTAAATTTCAGAATCCGGAAGTGGAACGCGTTGTGCAAAAGAAGTCGAAATCAGCTTTCCATAAATAGACTTCTATTAACAATGCTTTTAAAATCAATTCTCAAGTTTCGTTTGGATGAAACTAAAGTTCGTGTGTTAATAAACAACACTAACGTGTGTGAAGAATAAACAAAATTCTTCACACATGTTCGACATTGGACGTCATCGTCAAAATGTCAAAATTGACTCTCTTTAGCCAATTCGTCAATTAGCCAGAAATTTAAATTTAAATTTATTAGCCAGAAAATTACAAACTCAATTCAATTGTCGATTTGCATTCCTGCAGAGGTAAACAAAGTTACCTGAACACAGGTCTGGTGCACTTACAACTTACACTTATACACTAGTTAATTATACCAAAAACGTACATACTAAATAACAGACTGGTGCTTATAAAATTTAAGTATAGATAATTTTCAGAATATTATACTATGATGAGCAATCCATTTGTACTTTTAGGTATTTTGTATAACCATTTTTTAAAATTAATTTTTAGTACATCTTTCTGTACTATCCAGATATTTTAGATCATTTAGTAATAGATTGAAATAGTTAAATAGAATCAAATAATAATAATAAATTTATTGTCAAAAAGCAGTTACAAGCTGCGCATGACCACGTGGAGGACAATAAACTAATTTACCCTCAGAACGCAAGCAAGGGGCCATTCCATCAATTACGATCAAGGGTCCTAAGACAGAGGCTTATGTAACATTCCAGCGCACTCAAAATGAAGATTCGATTTCGTCAATGTGTCTGTAGCTCTCACAAGTATGTCCTGATAGAAAATAGAAAATATTTAATAATACAAAATTGTGCAAAATAAAGCAATTCAATGGAAAGTGAATTGCTCATCCTGAATAAAATGCGAAATCCGATTTCGTGAATGTGCCAGTTGCTTTCGCAGCCATGTCCTAATAGAGATCGCTCATCAGAGTTCATCCCATGACGCGGATGATCGACAGCTCTTTGGTGGACAATGCTCTGTAATTACCGAAGCGGCCGCGTGCAGCGCTGGAGAAAGTCAATTCCAAGACACGACTGGCGCAATGGAGTCGATTAATTACAGACAGGAACCATTTTCATTTCTGTAACAAGCATCTTCTCGTTTAGCTGTTATTTCCGAGTCTTCGAGTTTCAGACGGACGACTACTCTTCAAATAAAAATAATAACCGAAATGTAATTTTTTACTCCAATCTCTAATCAAAACATACTTTACGACAAACAAAGTATTTGGAAAACTCAACCGGCACATTTATCTCATTTTACGTCATATGAAATCATAGAAAAGAAGGAATTAAGAACAGTAACAACTAGTGAATATTTGGTGGATTATATTTTAACAAATATTAATAGCAAATTAAGAAAGAATATTTGTGCAAGTTAAGTGTTAACCCACGGGAGCCCAGATATTGTGATTCTGATATAATCATGAAGGAAATTGTTGTTGTACAAGAATTGAATAAATTTATTTAAATTAAATTCATAAAAATTATTAACAATAAACTGTTTAATTTACGCAATTCAGCATTCTTACTATTCGTATATACAATACGTCAGTTCGAATCATATGCGTGTAATTATATTTAAATGGAAACCTAAAAATGATTTTTTTTGTAACCATCATCAATCTCAAACGATTATAGTTTGTATATACAGAAATGATTCAATGGTAGTAAAATAAAATACACGATTTTTATTGACCTTTGATATTTCAATCCCAAAGTTAATGATTGAAAAGAAATTTCAGAATTCAATTAGTCTTTGTTTTCGGATTGGGGTTCCAGAATAATGATATAACACTGACGTTTATCAATCTTTGTAAGACGTAGTTTTTTCTTCAACAACATACATATATTTGAAGAAAAAAAAGTTGATTGAAGGAGGATGATATCAGAAGTAATAAAGAAACATAATTAATTATTTGTTCGTAATCGTTGTGGACAAACTTTCGTAACTCAATCCTTGCTGGAATGTTACGAAATCCTTGCTGGAATGTTACTTAAATAATCGGGTAGATAAAAAGTGTTACAGTGATGATAACAAATGATTATTTTAATGTGAAATGTCAACAAATTAAACGTACATTCGCTATTTGGCTCAGACCAATTCGCAACAGTAACTTTATTATTTATTACTGATCTTCGTAAAAAATATCATTAATTACAAATATGACGATTATATGCTTTGTTCCTCATTATAGAGTGAATTCATTTCATAACAGACGCTAACAAGAAAATTCCCACTCATGGTAAAATGTATGTCACATTCACGTTCTTTTGAATAGAAATGATCCCTAACATTTACGTAATGGTATGTTGACTCCCCCCCCCATTGTGTTATGGAAGGAAGAGTCTTTCGCAGCCAATGGCCGCCCAGCAATAGCACCTTCCGCGATAATTAAATTATTAAAACGTTGTGGGAAACTGCAGAAAGACAAAACACTACGGATAGGAAGAAACTACGGAATTCGCATTCTATCTTCCGGAATCATGTATGAAATAAAATAAAAATGCTTTTTTCTAATAACCTTCGGTATATCTGTAATTCAATTCAAATCGTCAATTATTGAACGAATGGAATACGTAATTTAAAATTTTTGTAATGTTATAAAAAAGTACTAAGATGATTGACGTGGAAAAGAAACTATGATAGACCTCATTTTCTAGCAAATAGATATATGTTCTGTGAATTTCATCAAAATTGTTGTCGAGAAAATATCCAGATACATACATAGGAACAATTATAGCTCGCGTGATGTTTGAATGACTCAGTAGAACATAACAAGCTTCTGTACAATTCGGAAGCAAGTAAAAAAGACCACCCACGTACGAGAAAGACCAGGACGAAAATGGCGCCACACACACAGAATAACACAACGTTCAAGTCCACAACGGTCAGACAGGCATGTGCGGCATAATTTCAATTTCAATTTACTCCATTCACAAAATTTTTACAACACACAATTAAACTCAATTCTATAACAAATTTATAATATCCCATTTGCAACATCATTCCGGGGTCTCTGCCATCTCCCTTGAATACGTGCTTCGCTTTTTTTCCTTTAGGCGTGCCTATTTGTCGCTTCTTCCAGCGATGCTCATTGTTTGCTAGCCGTCATTGTTTGTTCCAATTTGTTTTACGTAATGTAAAAAGCCTTAAAATATCAATTTTGTTTCCAACAATTTACTCTTGCCGTTTAATGACGTCAGTCCTAGTCGTTTAATAATATTGTCCTCTCTCTAGTCCATACAAGTCACATTCCCTTAAGATATGGTAAGGCGTCTACTGGTTTTGTCTGCAAGTACATAGTCCGTCGGTTTCTTTTCCGATTATTTTCAAGTAAGTACACTTCTGTGCTGCGTATCAATACGGGGCCGCAGAAAATGTGGTGCCCCTGTGACTGGATTTCAATATGCGCCACGTGTTGTTGTTGGCCAGCCTGTTTCTTGGTTTAGTCTATCACGCACGGTTTGACTCACTATTGTTTGGAAGTGAATCTACGTTCGTGCACCAACTAGGCGATGTCCTTTTCCAGCAGGGCAATACACGTCCACATGCAGCCCGTGCCACCCGACTTGTTCTCCAAGGAATACGTCAACTACCCTAGCCAGCACGATCTCCAGATCTGTCCCCCATTGAGTATGTTTGGGACTGGATGAAACGTTATATTGCGCGCTCTGCAAAACCGGCAAGAAATCTGTGCCGAATGAGGCATCAGGTACAAATTGCATGGTAGGCTATTCCGAAAGACTACATTTGTCACCTCTACGATCGTCTCCTCGGGAGAATTGCAGCCTGCATTGCTGCAAAAGGAGGTTATACAAGGTACTAGCTCTGACATTTCGCACGCCTTGTCGACTATACTCATATACTTTGTCGGTGTGATTGTTTGTTGTCTACATCCTCGAGAAAGTGTCCATAAAATTTCCTTCTGGTGAGTCCACAAATTCATGTTGTTCTTTTTTCATTTTCCAGTAGTGTATATCAACGGTGATACAATAATGCGCTCAAAATTCAAAACCCGACGAGGACACGGTTTTGAAAACAACTTGATTAAAACTACAGATAATTATTTTTGAATGGTCGATTATAATTGTATAATTCTACGCAACTGTAATATCGCTTACGCTGCACAAGATTTGGGCGTAGTTGTGTGTCTTCGGAGCCGTGTTTCAAATTTTGTTTCCTCCGGTTGTCTAATAGGTAACATAATTGAACGTCTAGGATGGTGCCTCATTTTGCTACTGAAGAGAAAGAAGGGAGTTCTCCACGAAAATTTATTGCATATTAACTCCTTCTTTTTCTTCAATAACAATTTCCTGCAACAATTACGTCATGAATATTTTTGTATCATGAACTTCTGATTTTTTTTTTCAACTTACACACACGGATATCAGGTAGTAATAGAGACATCACGAAAGCTGTAAACACATTGGAAATTAACGTGTTATGTTAACGTCCAAACCCAGAATTTAAAGTAGTGCTTTAAGATAGAAGGATATGACAAGTCATTAGTTACATCAACATTCTAATTACTTTTGGAGGTACGTTTCCCGTCACGTCAACCGATAGAACGCCGTACAGCAAAACGAAGACGTAATTAAACCTCGCTGCATAATAAATGAAACGAAGAAGAAATTACGTGTTTAGGGAAAGCACTCGTAAGAAAGTAAACAAGAAATCTGGGCGGAAAACATTTAAATAACATACGGAACTCCCCCCAGGCAGATGCAGTCCGTTGCGACACATTTTCCGGAATTTTTCCTCCTTGAAATTGGCCAGGCGTTTGATTTGTATCGAAGAATAACACAGGAATATGGTTTTGAAACCACTACTTCTGTTTTTCCGTACTGTAGCTGAACGACGTCTCGGTATGCTACTTACAAAGGGTTACTTTTATTCGAATTTTATTCGAAGGAGTATTAGTTTAGACATGTTGATAACTCCAATAGAAAATGTATCGATGAAGCTCATATATACCATGACATCTTCGAATAAAATTTTGACCAATTAATGTTTTCTCTTGATTATTTCAAACAACTTCTGCCTTCTTATTTCTTACACTGAAGTTATAAAATGTTGTTCATGCGTAACTTTAAAATGTTTATAAATTAATAAATATCGACCTTATTAAAACAGACAATTTATTATCACTTCAATCAAATTATACTTAGTGGAAATACATCAAGGTTCCACGAATCACAATATAAAAAATATAAGAACGTTTATAACATTTTAAAAACGTTTTAAAACCACAACGTTGTGATTTTACTAATTTTTTAAAATGTTATATATGTTTTTATGTATTTTAAATTGTGATTAAAGGAACCTCAATGTATTTCCACTAAGTATTCTTTGATTGGACTAATAGAAAATTGTCTGCTTTCATTGGTCGATATTTTTTTAATTTATTTGTATTACTACGCAGACGAAGATAGTCTGTTCTCGAAATGTTTTATCATATTTTGTAGACAAAAATGTATACAAGAAAAGAAGCAAAATAACATCTTTCATAAAATATTCTCGATAGAAAAGAAACATTTCATGAAAAATGTGCTTCATTTCCGTAGGAAGGTGCCGGGTAAAATTGTAAATAGTGAACTGGCTGATCGAATTCTAAACATTTCTTCAAATTTGATAAAGATTTCTTCAAATTTGAATTCCAGACAACGTACAAACAACCATATTTATATATTATGTTTAATATTAAAAATAACGACATCCAGACGCGGGAACGTATCTGAACGACACAGAATAAATAAATACAAGCATCACAAAGAAAAATATTGAAAGTGTATTTAATAAACTACATATCTTCCTGAGTTAATACAGATGTTCTACAACTTAGGTTTTTTTACTAAATTAAAAATTATCTTTATTTCTACAATTTACTATTAACAATGAAAATATTCCTTATTCGTGTAAATAATATAAAACACGAAAGTAAAAATCTCAAATGATGAATCGTTGAAAGTAATAGGAATTGTTAAGGTACTTTGATCATTTTGATAAAATCTTGATTAAGTAACAAGAGGAAACATTTTGAAGTGAATCCTTAAACATCATCTGATATAGCTACAAGGATGCATCAAAACACATTTAAAAACAAAAATCAGGTAAGCAGATTCTTCTGTTATCTGATGACCCAGTGACTTGTTTTTTTTTAGAACATGACACAATCATCTGATGTCAATGGACTCGCTTTCGGCTATTTTGACTTATTGGAGGACATAACTTTTCCTTTGACTTTCTCATCGTACGATACCGAAAAGATGATTTCTCTGTCAATATTATATAAAGTAGTAACGAACGGGCAAAAGTATTTTACTTCGGTCAAGCAGTTAACAAACAGTATTCATAATACGGTTCTGAAAAAATTAACTGATTCGATGTCAGGAACAAGACATAATCTTCGTTCTTTATTATCGTAACGTTTTTTGCTCAGTTAATATAAAATGGTATGTTCTACTCTGTACGACATTTGTTGATGTTGAATTATCATTTTTTCTACAATTTCTTCGGACGTTACCCACTTTGAAGAAGAACGTCCGTAACGTAGCGTTCAATATACCTGTTGAAAGTAATCTCTAACAGGCCAAAACGACGGTTTACGTCCAAAAAGTTGCAATAAAAAAGAAATGGTATAACTAACAGAAGTGTGGCATAACTAACTGCTTAATGGCAATTTTGTACAGCCAATTTTCCTTCACCTCTTTTCCGGGAGTACATCTGGATGATATCAGAAACCGATGTGGATGTGACGGGAATGAAATTAGAGAACTAATTAGTAAATGGATACCTTCCACATACACTTTTTTCTGCAACTGAATCGGTCTGGGTTTGAACTATTGTCCTCCAGGAGGTTAAAGAACGCAGAAACCGCTACACTAAGAGTATACCATCACCATACACACATTTGTGCAGTACCGAATTTTATGTACATGAAATTTCTCTTTCTAACTAAAAAAAATACTTCGTATAAAAAATATATTTCAAATAAACATATTATTTCTATTTCATTAATTTTCTTTTCTTGTGTTTCAGGTAAGAGTCGACCTGTTCCTTCTGTTTGAAATGTGATCTTCTGTATAACGAGACCGAGGACTCTCAAGACATCGGAAGGTGAAAGCATATTTTCATTTTCATTTACGTTTGGGGTAGAAATGTCCAAGATAGTTTACTTTAAAAATCTATTTAATTGAGTCAAAAATCATTTAAACAAAACTTGTAAAATAATAAAAGTCCAATACTTTATTCAGTGCTTTGATCACCGTGTTACATCTATGATTTATAATTGTAAATTTGCATAAAAGTCAGACAATACTTACCAGATTTAATAAAAAAATCTCTATTTTTTAAAATCAAAATTTCAAGCTAAATGTCTAGGAAATTAATCATTACAAATCGAAAGGTGAAAAATAAAACAAATTTTCTTAATTGTGTTTGTGCTCTAAACGATGGCACTGCATATCAGACATACCTTCTTCGTGCATTAGTCTGGACCGCGCTCGAGAACTGATTGCGGGAGGCGACATGCGTTAGCACGTGTCTAACGGACTTATTGTTTCGGTAACAGGCATAGTAGACCTTTTCAACCTGCGGACATTTTAGCTGCGCTCTACTCAGTAGGAAGGTTGTGGTGATAATGATTACTCCATCTGTAAACCTCACCTACTTCAGCTGAGCAGGGTTTGAACCCACGCTCTACCACTAGACCACCGCTGTCGGTGGAAAATTGAGAAATTGTCAGTAGTCTGTTGAAAAAGGTACTACTCCAGCATTTGCGACGAGGAACTGAAGAAACATTGGAATGCTTACGAAACCGAATGGAACTTGGTGATGGAAATCTGTATTCCGTGAAGCGAATGTTCCAGTGATCAGTATTCGATATCGCGACTTCCGGAGCAGCACAACGCTGATTTCATTTCACGAGAACCAAAAACCCAAAAATAACTCATGGAGTGCAGTTGAAGAGTGATTTCCTTTATGGAGATCATACGCCGATGGAGATTTTCTCCTCTCCATGACCAACCCACGTGCCCAAGGCCGTAGCGTCGCCGTCAGCCATGTGTGTCTAACGGAGCGAAGGCAATCGAAGGCGCATGCGCATTGTGTGTTAATGCAGCGCCCCACGCGGCCTCTGGCGAAAGCTACGGACGCGAAGACGCCTCTGGAGAAAGGGTGCACTGGATTTCTCATTTTTCCTTGTTTCTTTTTTTAAATATACGTGAACATTGTAATGATAATTCACCTTAGCTAGTATGATATAGTCAGGTCCGTAACCAGAAATTAATTTTGAAGTAGGGCCCAGACTTGCGTTCCGAAAAAATTGTAGTTCTCATAAAAGCTGTAGCTTCTTAAAATATTTCAAATTCGTTCAACTGTTTAGTTCATTTTATTAATTAATTAACAAAACGCAACTAACAATATTTTATAGAGATGAAGTACATGCATTAAAACATAAAAAGTTTTGAGAGAGATCCGGGCTGCTACTCCTCCTAGCTGTGTGTGTGGATACAGTATTACAAGTTAAATGAGAAGGCATAACTGGATAAATGAGAGGAGGCGTATATGAATCATGATACCAAAAATATAAGTATTGTCTCGACTTTCTAATTTGTCACAAAATGGTGACTATCCTCATTAGTTGACAAGAAATCATCTAACATTAAAATCAATTAACAATGATATTTTTGTTAATTGAAAAACTCTTACGTATTGACTAATACAACAAATATGGTGGTCTTCTAATTCAAGAATTTCATCGTAATATTAGGAAATAGACGTTTGAGCACAAACATCGATAATGTCAAATGATTGTACCGCAATCCGAAAATTTCCTAATGAAACTGATATTCCGTGTGGAAATATGAAACATTACTAATTAATTTTTGTATTTCTTCGAAGATCTCTCATCAAGATAATTTCTCTGATGGTCAGTATTATTGATTCGTCCTTTCTCTAATTTCGCGACATAAATAATCATTTCAAAGAAGCAACGGATAGCCCGACCATGATTGAAATGTCATTAGACATAGAGATTCTACAACCCGATTATTCCCGTGACAAATTTGTGTCTTTCTAGAAAGTAATTGGGTCTTTCCCAGTGGTCAAAAGGGCTGGAAAGTGACGTAAACCATGTCTTAACAGGGTTCAAAGGAGAGAGGGGAAGGAAAGATTCCTCACAAGTGTCCTTACAATAAAAGGCAAAGAACTTAAACTAATAATATTGCGTATTCTGACCCAACAATTATTCATTAGATTGTTCAGATAATATTATTTAATGACAAATAAGATTCCACAAAAATGTTATTTTGTTCAAAATTTTGAACATGACTTCCAAATGACATATGTCAGGAAAAAAATTGATATCCCTTTTGTGACTCGAGTCAAAACTGATTTTTTGTGGGGTTTTAGGGCTCGTCAACGGCAAGGTCATTAGAGCCCTAAAAACGAATTTCCGTGACCTTCGATACTATGGCATCGCACCGAGTCTTAGACCCAATTTCACCAAGTGTAGAATAATCGCGATTTCCTTAAACGTGATTAGGTAAATGGGATCGCGATTACATTTTATGCGTTTCACCAAGCAAAACTAATCGTAGATTAAGTTGATCAATGTTTCTGAAGAATTCTCTGGGTTGGTAGTAGTTTTACAGTGCCTTATGGGTAATTTGAAGACAAATGAGATGAAAACTCACCATGTTCCTCACTAGCTCCACCAAACGGACGC
Source organism: Laupala kohalensis (assembly GCA_002313205.1). Taxonomy (NCBI): domain Eukaryota; kingdom Metazoa; phylum Arthropoda; class Insecta; order Orthoptera; family Trigonidiidae; genus Laupala; species Laupala kohalensis. The sequence continues at coordinate 162,530 of NNCF01129955.1, read as the reverse complement.
CGTAGGTAGCAGCGGGCCTCCCTCGTGCCACTGAACATAACCTATAAACCGATCCACGTGCAAACGAAGAAAATGGACGCCATATTTCTTGCAGTGCTGAAGAAAATCGCGACTTGTGCTGGTAATCGAGGGGTCCTCGAGCGTTTAAGTGTAAATCGCGATTTTCTCGTAAATTGAAGTTGGTGGAATGCACATTTTGATAATCACGATTTACTCCACGAAGTTGCTAACTTTCTCACAACAATGGACACTATCGCATTCCTCAACTCATTCAAAGCTGATCTTCAGAAGGCGTACAATAACTTGGTACATTATATTGATACACGAATCAGTGCGCTGGAAGAGATCAATAAGAAAACGATCGGCGGTTGGACTACAGTTAGGAATTCTCGCCGTCCTTCCAACTGCTATCACCCGGTTAAACCAACGACGCATGCACCACCCCAACTCTTCACTCAGAATAGGTTTAGTGTGTTAGATGACATGTCCCTGTTTCCTCCCTTACCTACTCGTTTCATCCCCTCCCGTCCAGTACCCAGACCT
>NNCF01129955.1:134578-152699 GCA_002313205.1 Laupala kohalensis | reverse complement strand
TATATATAGTTCCGCATGGAACCTAGAGGACTCCGAGAGTAATGTGCCAGAGAAATTTCAATGAATCAAGCAAATATATAATCTAGAGACAGAAAACTCCATCTAACAAGATTTGAAGCAGAAAAGTCTACCGTATCTAAAAACGGATTTCTGGACATTGGATTTTTCATTTTTAAAGGGTGCAAAACGATAGAAATGGTTCATCAGATGTTCTTCATTCACGCTAACAGCATGGTATGGTAATCGTTAAATGTCAGGAAGTAACCTTGGTATGAAAACGTTAACTCAAATTTCTAAAATCTAATTTCAGGGCTCTATTACAATATACGTCCATTATATAATCAAATTAAATATAATTAAATAAATAATAATTAACGAAGAGAAATATATTTACCAACAAACTTCTCAAATTTATTTTCTCTAGAGTGCCTTAGTATGATGGTTTACATATACTCAGTAAAACATTGTTGGCTCATTAGTTGAAATTATTGCTTAATTTTGACAATTTTTATTGACAATCGCGAAAGGGGGAATTGTTTTCTCTGGTTGAGAATAAATATAAGATGTACAAGTTGGGTTAATAAAAAGTCAAAAGTAGGGAAATTCCCTGGTTTTCCTCCCCTTGCAGTTACTTTTTCCCCAGAAACACTAGCACTGAGCCTATGGTTTCTCTCTGTATGGCAGCAGACGTCGCTTGAAAGCTTTCTGCAGATGGATGAACGTACAGCAAAGGAGCCGGAAGGTCAAAGGGTTATCTCTGAAGGAAGAAGAGTCCGTTCATGGGATGCAGCATCTGTCTGTGAATGAACGAGAAAGTTCGAACTTGAAAACGTCAAAGGTCGACACTGATTAAATGAATTTTCATTGAAAGTGGTTTCAACTTTAATGTGCTTCTTCAGATAAGACGCCGCATGTGGTTTATTTCAGACGTCGCATAAGCTTTCGCACGTCATGTGCAGTTTCCGTCTTTCGTAATATATATTCGCAAAGAATAGCGAAACAAATTTTATCACACAGTACAATATTTCTTTAATTAAAATTTGGATTTTTTGTTTTGTTTTGTTTTGGCTACTCAATTAAGTCGACTGCCACGGTAACTGAACAGAGATTGACGTTACAAAACAGATTATATATCACCCGATCTCAAAGATACTAAGATTAGGAATCCAATATTAATTAAAAATTTGAGAATTTTTCAATACATAAGAAATTAATAGGGTATTTTGGAAATTTTAAATTTTCGTCCCGAACACAATTTCTAAATTGAAACATTGCAGTTAAATTTTCCGTTAAAAAAGCTACAAAATTTTGTCGTATTCTTACGAGTAACATAATACAACGAATATATTGAAAATTTGATTGCGGAGGATCCCGTGACCAGAGTCGATGGGAGTTGACCTGTCCAGGTAACACCGCCTCGAAAGATTAAATATTATCTTTTCGACTATCTTATTATCGTCTTCTTCGGAGCAATGTTAAATTAACACATTCAAGGTATTGTGCTGTGGGAATATCTACAGTTTTCAATCTTGAGAATTGTTCTCGACACAAACAAATATGAAGGCACATCCTAGGAGTGTAAATCAAAATTGTACAGGTTCGGTAACTGATAGTATTAATAGTTCTTTTTATATGGATGTGGGGAACAGAGTTATGACTTCTGCTCCAGCGTAAGAGAAAGGCCGAGCGCATCGCTGCCACCAGAGGAATCCTCGAGGGGAGAAACGCGCGCCGCTGGGCAATAAATTGGTTTCAAAAGGAAATTGACCCTCCTCCTCCACTAGAGAGTGGAAGAAGTTGTGCAAAATATTTGCGATGATAGCGAAGTCGTTGCTTAAATTATGACGAGGACCTCTTCGTCGATATGCTTTCTCCGCACAGCAGCGGTAGGAAAAGTAAGAGGATGCGCATCTCTCAGGGTGGCATCTTTACAATACATCAAGGCTTCAAATAGGAGAGATGTTACGTTTCCAATGGAAATTCTTCAAAATCCAATGCACCTGCTGCAGATTTGGAGACCTTCGCAAACAATTCGATTTTTACACCAACTTCCTAAGACATTGCTTATTTCTTTGTCGCAATTAAACAAGTTATATCTCACAAATAGGAAATTTATTTCAATATTTCTAATACAGAGTGACATAATTGAAAAAGCAAAAGAAAAACACACAACAGTTTCCAAAGTTATCTTCACTTATTCCAAAATAAACGCATTAATGAAATTACTCTTATTAGACGAAGAGTTTGATTCTGTGCACATATTTAACGATTGCTAACAATATAAAGTCCATAACGTCAAATTAATAGATCAATACCTTCTCTTCTTCAGTTATATTTCAAAATATGTCTTTAAAATTTTGATAATATATGAATCTCAGATATTGAAAAAACATAGAAATATCAGTTTCCCGAAAAAGAAACGCAATTAAGCATGCGGATTTAACAAAATGAGAACAGTCAGAATTTTTGAAAAAATACTCGTTTCAAATAATGACATTACATTTAGAATTTTAAAAAAATGTGAATAATTTTATTTTACGCGCATTCATTTTTAAAAAATCAAACAAAGTGTTCATGATACTGAATTGAATATGTATGCAGTCATTTTATTCCCCCCTCACTCATCATGATGATTACAATATTTTTTTATTATTCACTCCACTTCTGAACAAGGGATTTGTAGTTGCACGATATCAGAAAATTATTTAGTAGTATCGTTAGCCACGGGGCAATGACTGCGTAGAAAAGAGGTCGGCATGTAATGCCGTGACATTCAGGTGGAAGCTGGCCATACGGGAAGCCAACGAAGAACGCTTCAGATCATTTCTCCGAAGGTAAAGGTTAAAACGCCGAGAAATATGATGAGTGCTGAATAAATCTCTTACTTCAGTTTATTCAAGGATTGCGATTGGACGCAATGAAAAATTTACAGCAACCCAATTTCATTCTCCACATTCATACCCGAGACGCCTTTCACGACTGCTCCTAGAATGCAATTAACTTGCATAATTTTTCACAGTGGTCATGCGCTTCATAATATCTAAGGACTATACCATTCAATTCAGCAGACACTCCAATGTGTGTAGAGACAACGAACAACGACAAAGCAAAATTTTGGCCTGGCCTTTTAGTACATGTAAAAATGATTCTCGTTCTAAAGTAACTCCCAAAAAATTCTAGACAACAATTCAAATATCATGAGTCCTGTAAGAAAAAGAAGATACACCATATGAGGAAATCATATGAGTGGAATTATTTTGTGTTAAAATATTACAAGAAACCAAGTGTGTTTGTAAATGTGAAGCCCAAAACATCGCATAGTTGAGTTTCTAGCTAAATACTTCTTTGTTTATTTAGATTTGCTTGACACAAATGAAAATTTTGTGAACAGGTTCAGAATCACTCATCAAATCAGGCTCTCTAAAGGTCGTCAAACTTAGCCAGTGGAACCAAGAATGACTTGTTCCTTTACAATCTAGTGATTGAAATAATTTGATGTACAGACGGTTCCTTTCCTTCGCAAGGTTATCATTCCACTTACTTGTAAACTATAACAAATCACAGTGGATTTAATTCTTGTCTTTGAAAAAAAACACTAGTTTCTTCTCGAAATGCGTTTAAAATAAATGCGTCAATAAACTGTTATTGAATATTTCCATCATCGTAAAATATCCTGGTCGTTTTAAACACATGTCGTAATACATTACGCAATGGCATTTGAACATTTTCGCATTTCTAAAGTTATATGCTTTCAGTATTCATACATTTCTGTTGATGAACGCGCGTTATCTGCGTAGCACGCGCATATATATTGAAAATTAGTTGGTTCGTGCATTATTTGCGTAGTGATATTTAAAAAATAGCTCACAGACCAACCTAGAAGTCTATTGTTTTCTTTATATAAATCCGTGAAAATATATTTTCTTAAAAATTAGTACATTCAATGTGCACATGAAGGCTTTATTACCGGTTCCTTCTTCAATCCCGAACCAGATATAATGCGAGCGAACGCTCCGAACATAAAAGCTCATCGCATGACGAAAGCTTCGCCCTCAGCCAACACCAAGACGAGGTTCAGACGTGAAGAGATACTTAACTCGTATTGCAACAGACGCGACGCTGCGGTTAATAATTGAGCATCGAGGAGAGTAGGCGCAGCAGAGCAATCTGCACCATTTAAATGGCGCTATTAGGCCCACGGTCAATCATCGGCGGAGCGAGCGACTGCGGGCCCTCATTTGCACCCGGCTGAGGACATCAGGGTGGGATGACAATTTGGCAACGCCACACGGCACATCGAGACCCGGTTACATTCAGGATCAAGTTTTTTTCTCCCTTTTATCCCATATCAACTCCACGTTGCAAGGGATCGCGTATACGGGAGACTATTGTATCCAGAAACATAGCAAATACTTTAGTTTTTAATTGTGAGTATTCTATATTGCAATCAAATAAATGCTATCTCTATTTTTATTTCTTAAGAATTATTTTAATACAAAAACGTGCTTTTAATTTCATTCATATCTGATGTAATACACATTACAATGAATGTTTTTCTTTACAAATTTGAACAAATTTATACACCAACATGAACAGCTACCTCAATAACACGCAAATAACACTTGCAATACATACTTCTATCAAATATTTCTTCGAAATCAAATATTTTCTTAATACTGTACAATAATTACGAACACCAAATTTTATTCGACACATATTTTAGAAAAACAATGCGATTTTTGAGAAGAGTGAAATTCTACCTCCAATATTGTGTTTTAATCGACTTTTCTTTCATGAACCCGAATATTTCTTGTATGGATTTTCTCTGGAAATGAAGATGACATGATTGTTCAGGAATAAAATTATTGACAAGAAAAGCGAGTTTCGAACCAACATCTATGTTTCTGTCTATTAAATGATTTTTATCAACTTTATAGGTTGCACGAGATGTTGTCCCCGGTTTGATAGAGACAAATGTGTATGTGGAAATAGCGTGGACGAGCCTGGTCAGATGGTTATTTTATGCTAAGGGATTACGATATTTTATGTATTGAAAGAGGGTATTTTTTTAGAAATCTAAACTACAGATATGCTGAAGATTAAAAAAAAGAGGTATCATATATAAGAAACAGAGGTGAATTATCTGAGATGTTTATTGAATATGTGGATTGCCGTCAGGTAAAATTAATTAAAAAGAGGGAACAGGCAAAGCGACCAATTATTGAAACAGGTAATACTAAATCACAAAGAAAAAAAATCAACATACTACAAATTCTAGAATTGAATTTCATTGTAACAACCAAATTAAAACTAACGGTATATAAAATAGTGACGAAGTAAGAAAAAATCAAGTCCGTATTTTTCAGCGCTTATTTTTCTTGGGTGAGACGCTATTGTACTTCATCCTTAGCGCGTTATTACAGTACTACTCCTGCATTCGAATAATATCCATTGAATTCTACTTTTCAATTAACGTCTATTATATAATCTAATTAAATAAATAATGGAAGACTTACAACCTTCTATGGACGTACAGTATATATTTTTAACAACGCCAAAATTTCTTGACCAATAATGTAAAGTATAAGGTGAATCTTCAGGATTCGGTCAGATTTTCAGGAGCCATTAATCCATCAAGATTCACCTTATACTTTACATTATTGGTCAAGAAATTTTGGCGTTGTTAAAAATATATACTGTTCGTTCATAGAAGATCGTAAATCTTCCATTATTTATTTAATATTTATTGAAACCTGGGAATGAGTACCAATCTTCACTTTCGACTCCAGTGAAGCGAGAGAGGGAAAGATCCCCACCGGTCGGTACTCGATCTCAAGGCCCCCCGAATACGAAACCACAATCAGTCTGTTCGTACGAGCAAAACAAAACAAAACAAAAAAACCTGTGAATGGAGCGGAGGTGACGGAGGCGTGGATGCTGGAGGCGGTGACCACGGCACACTTTCGGTTGTGGATCGAGTGCATGAAGTAGCTGCGCCAACAACAGCATTCCCTTCCATTATGGAAATGCGAGCAAAGACAAAGGAAGTGTGACGCGATCTCCGCCAATCAGCGACGCAGAGACAAATGCCGGTCGGCGTGGGCGGGCGGGGAGCTTTCCTTCGCTGGTTTCCCAACTACCGATTGCTTTCAGGAGACAGCTGCACGATCAGAATGATGCTATTAATATTTCAATTTTTCAATTCAAAAGGGATCACTAGACATTTCAGGACAACGTGCATAGCGCACTGACCTTCTACCCTTGGTGACTCTAGTTCCAATCCCGTTTGATCCATGTAGAATTTGCGCACTAGTGGACCAAACGGATTCGCGGCAGCCGTTTTCTCTGCCTTTCATTCCACCACAACAATCACTCATCATCATACACTCATCACCTCATTCATACATCATCGTTATCATTCCCCTCATCAGAGACCAGAATTATGACGACCAAGACCTAGAGGAACATCCACGCGGTGCCCGAAAGACGTGCTGACAAAGCAATTCTGACATGATTTCATTCATTCACCGGATATTTTCATCGACAAACACTTTATTAACGTGGATATTGGTGGGGCTGAGGACCTATGCGCCTGTGTAAAGTCCGCGAGTGCGGTTGGTCGAGCATTAAATTCCCTGCCATTTACCTCAAAGAATTATCTTGTCATATGGTAGTTTCGCGATTTGTTGTTGAATCGTTACCGCTCTGAAAAAATAAAATACAAGTTTTAAAAGTATAACATGCAGGAATAGATAAAAAGTGATAAACATAAGTTAAAGTGAAAACAAATCTAAGTTTTAGAATCGAAACAAAAATCAGGGAGATGGCTTGAGAATATTCTGCATCGTTGGAACCATAAGACAGTAAGGTTGATAAAGTAATTACTATAGTTTAGGGTTAATATTTATATTATACTAAAGCACACGTTTTCAGGTCTTTATCTTCAGGTCTTTCCTGTTTAAAATCATCCACAACCCAATCTCATTTATAAAACTGTAGATAGAGTGACAGTATATGATGGTAAGTACGCGGATACTTATTGTCATACACGTTTTAATTTAATAATTTGTGTCGAAAGTAAACTTCCACAAAATTAATGACATCACGAAAACTAAGGAAAATATTTCTTGTTAGAGAAAAGTCTTGTTTTCCATTCGGATGAAACTATTTTCTTGCTTTCATCCGTTAAGTAGGTTGTGAAAAAACCATGAGGTTTTTCTGCCGATTTCCCCAATCCGCAAAGGAAGCGTGAGATGTTGGCGACGTGCAGAGCAGAGGGTCACCGAGGAACCTGTCTGCGTCTGACTGCAAGGAACACCACGCGTTGTGGGGTCAGCTATGCCAAAGAGCTGGCGCCAGTGAATTCATTACGCCTCCACACACGACCTCCCTCGCCTCTCGCTTCGTCTTTACACAAGCGTCGATACTTCCTTCATCATCACTGCAGTTACCGAAAACGACTTTAGTACTAGATTTCAAAGTTATTTGAAAGGAATAGGTACAGAAACTGATGGAAACTGCATGTGGAACATTTTTCTGCGGAATTGCTTTATTTATGATGCAGAAACTTGTGAATATAAAAACTAATGCAATATGTTTATGCAAAAAAATTAAAGCATACTTTCTTATATTTGTTATTTATCCCTATAATTATTGACTTCATTAAAATAATTTATTAAAAAGGGAACATTCCAAACACTTGATATAAGTGCATCACATTTTCAACTAAAATCATAACCCGTCTTTTTCTTCTTTTGCAGTTTCTGGAGTAATGTGATTTGACGAGTCTAGATCAAAAGAAATGAAAATTTAAAAGTTTATCCTTTCAGCTTTAAATGTTTAAAACTGCTACATAATACTGTTTACTCAGCATACCGATAAGGCAAAGCCTAATCTTCTTTTTTCCTAGATAGAGAATCTATACCTTTTTATTGGTTTCGATTTTTTTAACCTATCTCCGAAGCTGGGGAGTTCCCTCCCCTCCCCTTCTAAGGTGCTCCACCGATGAAGTCGATTCCAGACGATCTCATATACTTCGGGGAACATGTCATGGACATCGTATAAATGCACATATCCAAATGGTACTAATAAAGCATTGGCCGAACAATAATTGAAATCTTGGAACTATATATTTATACTCTGTTCGATCCCTGCGTACGCCATTTTCTAGTAATCTCATTGATTCTTTCGTCTGTGATTATCTCATAATTCGCAGAAATTATGAGATATGGGCGCAAAAAACAAAATGTGTGGGACCGCAGAACTTGATAAAAAATCCAAAGCTATTTGACTTTTCTGTTGACGATGGCAGAAAATGATGAAAGTGGGACATCCACTTGGTCACCAAATGTTAATTTTTTTAATTTCAAGGACTCACAACGGGTTCTTTAATGATGTGCAACTGTTAATTTCAACGTCCACATGACCCTCAAACATTACATCAGTTCCACTAAACGTTACACAGATGAATATGAAACTCATAGCAATGGAAAAGTGGTAGCGTCTTTGCCCATTTCGGAACAGGTGGTACTTTTACACAGGATTTTCTTCAGCTTCTAGCAACTAATCCTAAATCTTCCCCGCCACCACACACCAATCCTTTCCAATTCCTTCCCCTGATCGCGCTTATTCACAAGAACAGATATCGTAAGTTGATTCTCGTTAATAATGAAATTAAATAAAAAATTTGTTTTCCTGGTGATTAAATTAATATGATCGTGTAAATGGTCTTTCACAATCTTATCCTTTATTATTAAGCGAGCCATACATATACATATATTTATAAATTTCGAGATTTTTTCCCCTTCAGAACATCGATTTTAATGGTATACGGCCACATATCCTAGTAGGATCGATGCCTACATAAATATGCATAAATCTTCGAAAATTTAAGTAGAACATGTCAATATAAGCCTTAGCCTGATGTATTCATTCAGTTCCGTAGTTGAGAAATAATTCACCTATAAACTGTCACCGCTGGAAAGCAAATGAATATTTTTAAATTTTATATTCTTTCAGCCTATTGGCTACCTTGTTTACATAACGTTACAATACAAGGTACTGTCAGAATTATGGTTCTTTTTTCTATAAGCACAGCTTGGCTGACGTTGAGGTGTTGTCCGTCCCTGCCATCGGGGAGGTGTGCGTTTCATCTACTTTCTAGTAATATTTTTATCTCCATTACCTTGGTCGTATATTCCTCAAATAATTTATACTTTCTTTCTGTTTGTGTTAATGTCTTTAAATCATGCATATTTAATATATCCTGCTGCATGAATGATTTTATGAATTCTCCGCGTTCCAAATCATATCGTGGGCAATCCCAAAACATATGGTCTGTTGTCTCCCGTCCTTCTCCGCATTCAGAGTCATGGTGTTCTGTCTTTTTTATACGCTTTAAATAGCATCTTATATTTCCGTGTCCTGTCATAAGTTGGAGTAACAGTCTTGTCGGTTTAAACCACTTTCTGTTCTTTTTTAAATATTCTACTTGTAAGCCACTTAGCAATGCCGATGTTATTGTCCTTGTTGCTCTCTTCATGTCCAATGTTATTTTTTTCTCCATTTACCCATAAAATTAAATTGACCTCCATTTATGATTGACGTCAGGACCGACAGTTAAATGAACTGATTTGTTATATCAATTTAAATTAAATGTTTCGCAACGCATATTTTGACGGTAATGGTTCAATAGTTTCATTAAACTACAAATAATTACTACTATATCTTAGTATATATAGGAGTGTAATATTTCATTGGAGTCATTTCCCGTGCGTGACTCCATGTGAACTCCAAAACTAACTGCAATAGTTTTAAAGCGTTTTAAACAGAAGGCAACCCTAAATGCCACCCAGCGAAAAGGTTTCGGAGAAAACACTCTACAGGTGAATCTTCCTTAATGAGGCGACGCAATTAGAGGAACAGAGGTCGTCCTCATGAGCTCCCCGAACGCAATGCAAAGTTTAATGAGGAAGGTTCATTAGGACTCCTGCATCAGCAAATCACTAAGTCTCTTTTCTTATACCTTTATTTCAGCAGCCAATTAAAATGCTAATAATGAAAAACAGCAAAGGTTGGTGAAAACGAAATACAATATATATTCGAAACAGGACGATTCACAGCGATAAAAATCATTACAAAGAAGCAATTAAAAAATCTAAAATTTTACGAAATATTTTCCTGTTTAAAAATGGATATTTACGGGGAAAATACTAATAGGTATATATCTTCAAATTGAACTTGTACAAAAATAAACTACCAAATAATTAGGAAATTTAGTAACCTTCTCAATATACCGAAATAGTTCATTAAAATTGCAATGTACTTTATAATATTCAGGGTAACCCACGAAGCAAACCGTTATTAACGAGAAAAGTAGATATACGATTCTGAAAATAACTCTCATACGTCCAAACTGATAATTACGAATAATTATGACGAATAAAGATATAGATTTATGAACTCCTTGACTTTAGCATGATCAGCATTTCGTGGGAATTTTAAATTCAATTAGTGCAAATACCACAAGGATTATAGACTGGATTAAAAAGTTACGGAAACATTTACTCCAAATCGGTACATTACAGGGAACAACTTTGGCAAATGTTTTTGAGCTATTAGGCATTCTCCATGAATGTAAAGAATGACGCTGTGCGACATAAGATATATTAGATAACCTTTGTTGTTTCCTGGTCCCTCAATTAGAACATACAAATGACTTCGTGACACAGAAAGACCAAGTTCATCAAAAAAACGTTTACTCTTACTAATAGAACGAACTGCTTTAAACTAAAAACAATAAATATACAATGAGAATGCTCACAAAATCATTAAGGCAACATACAATTGTGTACAAGTAGAGTAGCGCAAAATTCTAACATGAATTAGATTAGCTTTTTTTGTTGCATAAATGCAAAATGTATTAAGGCAAATGGAGAGACTGAAATGTGTAAAGAATAGCTGAGGTTATCGATGTAGGTTATAAGTTAGTAACTGGATCCTTAGTATTCTACTAACACCAAGGAACCGAACTGAATGAAAATATGGGGCCCGATTTTAAATTGTTTCACAAATATCGCGTCCATATTTATAATACCTTTACTAACCAAAGAACCAGAAACCAAATAATTGCATAACTAAGATTTCATGGACAAATCAGAATTACAATATTCTAATTAGATTGGATAAGTTATTGTCATTGTTCAAATGAAAATAAAATACTATTTCAACCCAACATCATTTAATTCATTAATGATGTACCTAAAATAATAATAATAATAATAATAATAATAATAATAAAAAATCCAACCTCAATTATGGATATATTTCTAAAGAAATCTTTAAACAAATATGTTCTTTTAAACAATGTGAAAAATATACTAACGTTGTAATAAATAAAATGACAATTAAATTTGAAAAGTATGTGTAAAAAGAACAATGATAAACTTTGATATTTAAACAGAAAACTGAGCATCTGTTTATGTCACGGGTAGCCATGATAGAACCGCGGCTCTGTCACGGATGTAGTTGAAGACAACGGTTTACCAGAGGAATAAAGTTATTCACTATTTACAAGTAAATAAATATTATTTAATTTTTTAATATCAAAATCTACCATACTTTTATGGCTGTATCCAACTCTGTGAGGTATTACTACTACTGTGATGATACGATAGGCTGAGATCAAGAGATTTAAGATCAAGAGTTAAGATACAAAAAAGACTTTCTTCGGTGCGGATTCGGATTCATGTGTAGAAATTCTGGTTCTTAAGGGGTTCGTGAAGCAAACGAGCGAGGTCTCATCCCCCGCAGACATAAGCAAATGCACCGCGATGCACCGACACTTCATTAGGAGCTGCACAAGGCGACTGTTGAGCCCTCGAAGTGAACGGACGCGGAGATCTCCTGACTTTTGAGCTTCCTACTGATCCAGCGCATTTCCCGGAGAAATGGACACCGTGCTTCGATCACCGAAACAAGGAAAGAGGTAAGTGACGGCCGAGCGGAGTTGTGGAATTTCGCGGAAGCTCAAAGAGTGCGGATGAACGGTTTTGAAGAACGGTTCATGAAACTAGAGACTAAATTAGATTACCTGGAAAACCAATCCAGAAGAAATAATTTAGTTTTTTATGGTATCTATGAGGACGCGTAGGAGTCATGTGAGGCTATAGAGATTAAAATTAGGACGCTACTGAAGGATGAACAGAACATAGATTTGGGGTGCCGTGATATTGAGAAGGCAGCAGAAGAGGGAAGAAGCCGATTGTGGTTAAGTTTGCCTTGCATAAAGATAGAGAGGCTATCTTGAGGGATGCGTGGAAGCGACGGGAATCAAGGGTGTGGGTGGAGGAATATTTTAGCGCGCGGGTACGGGAGGAACGCCGCTTCCTGAGACGCCACATGATCGAGGCGAGGAGAGAAGGCTGCCATACCGTCATCCGCTTCGATAAGCTGGTGATCAACGGGAAGGCGATGGACAGGGCGTTTCTCGTGCAGTTCGACGAGAATGGGGATGACCGGAGCCGGGAGGGACAGGAGGCGCCGCGGCAGGATCAACCTCCGCTGACATAAACAAATGCACCGACTGCACTGACACTTCATTAGGAACTGCATAAGGCAACTGCATTGGCCTCGGGCGTATCCACTCCACGTAACTACAGAGAAATTACCTTACGACTACTCTTGCTCAAAGGCGAATAAGTTCGTGACGTAGACATCCTCCAAAGGTCATCTCTCAAAAATGCTTCGGCGTTTAACAGTTAGACTTGTATGTGTTGGATATCGGTGAGGTAGTAATTGTTATTCTAATAAGGGTACTTTCACTAGTTTAGCTGGCATCTTCAGTCCAGAATAAAATAAAACAATATAAACAATGTACTAAAAACGTAATGTAGAAGAATTAATTGTTAATATTATCAATTCACTTGATTTGAAATTAATTGGAATACAACAAAGTTTCTAAAAGAGCAACAGAACAATTAATCAATGAAAAGCCAAACTAAAATTAAAATGAAAAACGTACATATCAATAAAAATAAGATAAACGTATATATCAATGCCAAATATGCCAATGTGCCAGTCAATGACAAGTAAGATGTCATCTTACTTACTTCTATTTTCGTTTTAGGTTTAGTTTTGGTTTTTATCTTTGTTGTTCATTCATTATTCTATTGCTCTATTTTCTATATATTTTAGAAACTATGATGTATTCCTAATTAATTTCAAATCAAGTAATTTAATGATATTCACAATTAATTATTCAATTTTATATCCTCAACACATTGTTTAGATTGTTCTCTTTATTCTAGACTGACGATGCCAGCTAAGCTGGCGAATGTACTTTCATTAGGATAAAAATTGAACAAGTAGACAACACCACATCTATCATTTATTCTTAAGACTCGTATAAATTATTAAATATGGTGTATTGCACTACATATGTCAAAATTATAAAAGCATATTTTTCTAAAAATAACTTTTATTGCGCATAAAAGAAAATTAGGTTAAAATTAACTCAAAACTCTCAACCCATAGAATAATTGACAGACAGCGGTGGTCTAGTGATAGCGTCTTCACTTCCACGATCCCGCTGAACGGAAGATCGTTGAGTTCAAACCCTACTCAGTCGAACAAAGTGAGGTTTTCAGCTGGGATTTTCCTCACTTATCCAGACCTATCTCGGTTCGGAAACATAAGTTCCCCGGCAACCCAATATCTCTCTCTTCCCGATTCCTTAAGGTAGAAGAGTAGACTTCATGGTCTCAACCACACCCAAAAATAAAATGAATAAATAATTTTGGTGTAGACCCGAATACACACGCGGGTAAGAGGAGTAATGTGTTGGAACACACACTCAATTAAGAGATCGATAAATCTTTTTTTACATTACAGACATCCAGTCGCGTTGACTTGGTAGATCGATTGTACTTGAAATAGAATCAATTTTCAGTATTTATTTATTTTTTCAATTTTCAACAATAAAAGTACCACCTGAGAAATAACTAAAATATAATTTTTAAAACTGCATTTAATTATAAGTGAACGGAGTCATTCTAAGTATTTTTCGTCTTGGTACACTTTTTCGTGATGAATTCTGCGTAATGACATACTGAGATTTTGGAAGTTGAAGATATTACGTCACTGTTTTACATTCGTTGATACTCCGCGTTGCTGCGAGAAAGTCGAGAGATTTCATTGCGTCTACAGCATGTTGTAATTGGTGTAGATTGGAAGAACACAAAATTCTTAGGGCACTATTGTCACGACACAAGGTTTTTGAGAGGGTTTAGTCACTTTATCTGTGAGAGTATCAGCGAAGTCAAACACCTGGCAGATGTTGGTGTACCAAACCAGTGGGAGTAAAATTTTAACTCACAACTTCCGAGCGTTTGCATCGTCAACGGTCAGGTGAAAATTGCGACGGACCAGGAGTCGAACCCGGGAGCTCCTGACCAGTGGGAATAAAATGTTTAGTTTCTTTCCCACTTCGATATCGAGTAACATTATAAAATATTTTTAAAATAATTGAATTTATTCTTTGAATTTATTTATTTTTTTAACATTTATTCCAAAATACAAGAATCATATGTTGAGGGAATATCTTGGCTAGTCGGTTCCAATTCCATTTCAAGTCATTTTAGCATACGAACCTAACTTTTGTTTTGTTTACTTATCTAGAGCCCGGCCACATCTTTGGTGAGCCGTTCTGTAGAGCTGTTTTTAAATCAAAGTCATCTTTCTTGAAACTGTGAACAAATGCAATAACTCCTTCCTTAATAGTAGTGTAATGACATAGCACAGTTTCTCTGATTTGGAAACGCGTTCCGAACCACCTCGAAGAAAGAGATCAATTCATCATTCCATCCCGTGTCACTTCCTCCTTTCAGATTCGAAAGAAAATCAGATATCGCTCCAGAATAACAGGTGAACCATGTGGGCCGCCGCCATATCATATGCCTACGTTCTGCTGCATTCGTTGCGGTTGCATAATTGGAGATTTTATCGCTCAACAATGCGAGCGATCGTATCGTTGGCGGAGTTACACAGCAAGTGGCAAACGATAGGTCAAAGATCTAAACGATTCTGCATCAGATGAATTAAGAGCGTCGCCATTCGCTCTGCTTCGTTGAACGGAGAGAACGACGGAGAAGAAGTAGAAATGTAAAGAAAGGAACTCAAATACTTTCGGGAATGAAAGGAAAACGCGAGTCATACTTGGAGAGAAAGCTGCACCAAAGCGTTCAGGAGGAGAATGGTGGTAATCCTGCAATTGTGGGGCTAAGCTGAACAGACGGGCTAAAGGGGTCATTTTCGAACGACAAACTACAAGTATCAAAAGCGTATTACTTCCTTAATACGAACTCGGGAAAAGAATATTTCAGGTCCCGCCCGTGGCTCAGGTGGTAGCGTAGTCGCTCATCACCAAGTCAACCCGGGTTCGATTCCGGATGGGGCCAGAGATTTGTAGCTTTTCACATCAATGTCACAGCTCGTATACCAGTGACATTACAAGCAAACCTTCCTTCCTCTATCCAGCTCCTCCTTGTATCAATAACTTTTAACTATTACTAACTACTTCTACTAACTCCTCCACCTGGGCCAAGTTGTTGGTAAACCCAGCTAAACAGTCCACCTACTAACAATAGCCCCTTCCACCCACCTCCTAACTCCGATTACTCCATGTAGGTAGGCTTCAATAGCACGCTACATTTCCCATTTACAAATACTACAATAGTAAAAAAGACTATTTCGCACAATTAAACTACTTCCATGACTTTCCCCGTATTAAAGTGAAGTTAGCAGAAGTAGCGTTCACTACTTATAACAAATAAAGATGGAAAACATTGAGTTTAAATATTAGCTAGTCAAAAACTTCACTTTAATATGGAGCACAACACGTGTCATCAAAATGTATTTTTATAAACCATCTTGAAGAGTGTGACAACAGAGACGAAAAAAATTTTAAAAAATAAGTGAAAATATTAAAACAGAATTGATGTATCAAAATGCACTTCGATATTCCTCAAATCAAGGGTGTCAGGCGTATCTCAATACGAAGGGAGGGGGAACTTATAGGTATATTTTAAAATCCTGAATAATTTCATAACAAACTGCATTTTATACAATATAACATTAAATTTATTACTCACAGTACATTTCAATTAATGAAAATAAAATTGTCTGAAAAATAGACTATATATGAGTTGATAAAAATTTTACCCGTGCACTTTACTTGTGAACACCTATATCCTACACTAACTATAGCAGAAATTTCCAACAGTGAAGGTGACGTCAATTCTGGTAATTTACATGGGGCGTGGACTTCATGTTTCATTACAACAAAAACACTTAAAGAACGTATCTGTGGAAAGAGTTCCAATAATTAATGCTAATGTAGCTAATGAATTGGATCTTACCAAAATAAATTTTAATTGTACCTTAAAGGGAAGAGAATTAGACAATTTGAAAAACTATATTCAAGCTAGTTGAGTAGTAAAAAATATGTACATTGATACTGATAAATATTCTTATGATGCTGAGTAAGTAATATTGGGAAGAAATTCCAAATACTCCCGAAGTTGTACGTTCTGAGCGAGGTTTTAACACGGCGCCTTTCTCAACTCAAATTGATGGGGACATGAGGATAATGGATATATGATGTGGAAGAATGAATATGATATGAAGAACAGAATCACACGCACAAACATCAGTCCATCATAATAACCTTCGTTAACATACCTCACACAAATATTTTTTTATTCGGATTCACACATAAAACTTCACGCTTCGTTTGTGTACCTTAAACAAAATTCACAGTCAAAACAAAAACAACTAATTTTAGATTAAATTGGCAGTATAAGCAATATTAAGTATTTTCAGATGAGATTTAATATTTTTGTATATATAGTTTTATGAAAACATTTGTATTCTTATAAACAGATATTAATGCCTGGCACGTAAATTTACGTAACACAAACTTTCCACACTGGACCAAAAAAGTAATAAATAAAACGAAATTTAAAATGCAGCAACGTCTCCGGTGGGCCGCCCAACACTCTGCAGACGACTTTCGCTTCTCAAGGAGCAAATAGCAAACGCCAAGTGCAGGAGAAAGAGAGAGAAAGATCGGCAACAGCGTATGCTTCTATATTACAACACACATGCGATTATATCATATATACTGTTATAGCTGATCTGAAATACACAAGAATCGCCCTCATGATAAAATCCGACTTATCCGACTCCTTCATGATAAAATCGAATTTTCTCCAAAAATTAGATCGATTTAGATATTTCCTTTCTTTTTTCGTAGAAAAGGTTGATGAAACAGCTTGGTACGTACACTGAAATAATGCGTAAATAATGTTACATATATGTAATTTGTGTTACAAGTTCAAAAATTTATTATTACATTCTTTTTATGCCTTTTCTCTTGTCTCTTTCGAGTAAAATGTCTCGAAGTTGACAAAAAATTCAATTCTTAATAATTTTAATAAAATTAAAAGAAATATGCAAATTTGTTAATAATTTCTTTAATAAAGTAACATACTGAGTTATTACCCGGGAACTAATAATGTAAAATTGAAAATACGCAAAAGAAAATCTTTAGCGAGACCTGACCGTTCCTTCGAATGTGAATTAGAGAACGGTGGGCGGCGTGTGAGCTAATGACGTCACCATGCGCGTGTGGGCGTCCATAAGACAAACGCCGAGTGCCCATCGACGGAGCTCCGCGCGCCTCCAACTCATTCGTCAACTCTCGCCTCGAATGGGTAAGCGACATTTAGAAGCTTCTACAGCTCGTCCTGTTTCGTGCGAGGAGAAAGGGCAACAAGGTGAACTGTCGGAGGCAGCAGAGTGGAGGATCGAAAGCACAAGAGTCCGTTTCAAACTCCTTCGCCAACATTTCTTCCTTTATTCTATGGTATTCCCTTACATGACGACTGGACGACGAGGCTTCAACGCTAAGTCTAAAGACAGTGATACAGGTCGTAAGATCTACAGAACATTTGGACTTGAATCTCGAACACACATTACACAACTTAAAAAGAGAAGGGCAATATCGCTAAAAGTAGACAAAAATTGATAAGTCAAATAAATCATACTACTATATAAAAGAAAA
>NNCF01129955.1:79914-134516 GCA_002313205.1 Laupala kohalensis | reverse complement strand
TGATAACTTGTGGTGAGGTGAAAATGGCGACAAGCCTGGAATCGATCCTGAGACTCCTGCTTTGATTATTGGGTGTGTTGATCAATTTACCATATTTCGCCTTACACAACTGTACACCATTTCCGCCCAAGCCTGAGTTAGGACTGGGTGTAAATGATAAGTTGCGGAAGACGAACGGGTAGTAGTGGTTAACCGCTCTGTTATCTACGCAGTTCGATTCCTGTCTCGTCACCATTTGCACCCGGCCAAAAGTTATCGCATATCTTCTCCTCGTGTAGCTACAGGGAAGAAATATCCGAAAAATGTATATGATTGGAAGAAACACTAATGGAGGTTTATAGTATACTTCAGTGCCGAAATATTAACAAAAACGATTGTGAAACTAACATTAAGTTTGCATTGTGTACGTTCTCCACAAACAGGTTGCTAACTATCTTTCTTCAATTTGTCTGGTTTTCTCTCATAAGTACACCTTTCGATTTATTGTTGGCTAGTCTGTTTGTGTGTTCAAGTTCTTTCTTCGATTATCAAGCGTGTTTTGAATGATACAATTTCATTAGATAACAATAGTAAATAATAGTTAGTTTCAAAAAACAAAATAAATTTTAATGTACTTTCTACTAAAAACGTAAACTATTCTGAAACTTTCTTAATTACACAGACCTAATCTCCATTAATTTATGCACCATATTTTTCTAATCGTGAATGGAAAGCAACTGTTATTTCATGTACTGATATTTAAGTTATTAACATAGAAATCTCTTAGATTCCTAAGGGAGTCGCCTCAGATGAGGAGTTTAGTCTCTACGAGACCACCTCAGAGGTCTTTGGGTTTCACAAGTTGAATGAGAATGGTAGACGGGTCCGGGTGGCGAACGGGATGGCGCAGTCGGTAGGTGCATGAGCGCGCAGAGCACAAGGTCCCAGGTTCGAACCCCGGTCCCGTCTCCCATTTTCATTCGACGTAACATGATTAAGTTATTAAATAAACCAACTGTATTTTCATTCCTCAATTTAGTTGATAAGTAATAATTCTAATTCATAGTTTTCTAAAACTGAAATTTCAAGATAATGATTTGAAGTAAATGAGTTTCTCTCTTTGAAGTGATAAAAGATAGAATCGAACGATCTATGTTTTTCCCATATGGTATACAATATTTTACGAAAAAGAAAAAGAAATTTTGAATGATTGTTTTTGCCTCTTAAAGATGACGCGAAACTCATTAATTCCTAACTTTCTAATTAAAATTTTAGGATTCTCACTGATCATGTATGGGTTTTATGATGTTAATTTTTTTCTTGTTTCCTTATATATCAAAATATATGCATACACATTTTCATCAAAATCCGTAGCTAAATAAAGACGATATATTTTATTTTTTAAGAAAACAATTTATGGGTATTCCGTTCGATTAGTATAAAACTAAGTAGTTCCTATTCTTGTAATAAGCTGTACGACCTAAATAGTTTCAGATTTAGTAAAATTATATGATTAGCTTAACACATACAAGGAATAAACACTGGATCTCAAATTATGGATTTCATGGTGTGATCGAATCCATCCTTTTGAAAAAGCGTGTAAAAAGCGAAAGAGGTGTAAAAATATCCTCCTAAATTCATTGGGATATTACATCGCATAATCCACTTTGAAACTTTACATAATCTAGTTTGAAATCTACCTCTTAAAAAATAATAAAAATTCGAACGGTCAAAAGGAGATTCAAGTGATAGACGCCTAATCTGACACGTACTCATCAAAGAAGCGTCTCTAATAAGCGACTGGGAATCAAACCCCGGACAAGCATCTTTCCTTCCTATGTACGTCGCCGCCTCCAGTGTGTTACCCGTATTAATCCAACACCCCGTGCCACGCTTCTCCTTTAATCTCCATGGAATAAACATATACTTAAGTACTTATCGGCAATGTAATAGCAGAGTAAGCAGCTTTTCGTGCAAGCGCCCTGGAGTGACCTCAAGGTACGAAACCTGATTTATAAGAGTGCGGACGAACGTCGAGACAGACGCGTCGGGACATGCAGAAGAGACCGAAGACATAGGGGAGGGGGGGGATGAAGAGGACGATAAGAGGTCAAAAGAGGGGAAACGGTTCTAAGATCAACTTCACCTTTCTTCTAGCAATTCTCCCTAAACTCGGATAAAATTTCTCTCTCACTGTGGGGTATAATTACAGCGTATCAACTTTATTTAATCGGCAGAGCATTTAAGAAAGATTTTAATTAAATTTTGAGAGGAAAATAATTGCTTGGTTCAAACATAGGGCGAGATCGCAAGACCCTCTCCGACCCACGAACGTGTATTCGTGGTACAGATGACACCGAAGATAAATGTTTCTTTTGGGACATCTGTCAAGTGTTAGAAAATATTTAATTCAGCTTAGAAAACATAGTTCTTTTCACTTTTTATAGATAAGAATGAGAGCTATTTTGTCAGATTTTCAAACATTTTCAGTCTCAAAATTATTCAATAAATAAAAAATAAAAGATACAATAGGTATACATAAATTAATTATAAAACAACTGAACAAGCAAAATAAAATAGCAAAAAACAATTTGTATCGTTATTTGTTAGGTTATTTAATTATTTTTCCGATTTGCCACAGAAAAGGGTTTAACAGGTTCATCAAATATTTTATTTTTATGACGTAGACAAGTGATGAGATGGACCCAAGTTGAGAATTATAATTCTCGAATCTAACCCCGATGATTGATGAAAATACACCCGAATTATTGAGCAGTGAATGACTTGCTGGTATAATCTGACCAATCCTAAAGAATAACCGCATTAAAACCCATCGTCCAGCAATCGCACAAAAGAGAAGAGCACGAACAAATGACAAACGACGACCACTAATGAGCTGTTCATTGAATCTAACAGTCGATACTTCTATTCTGGAAATCGCACAATCGACACCTCGTCGATACAGCGACGATTTACGATTGGAACACAGCTCTATAAATCCAACGGGCACCCGTGAACGAATGGGCGTAACCGGTTTTTGTTTCGTAGGATATGAGCTGAATGTGGTTGAGACGGAGGGATCCGCCTGTGGCGTGAACTGCAGCTCCAGCGGCATAACGCTGCGTGCTCACAGCGACCATCACGAACGAAAAGGACAAAAACATCGCCGCAGCCATTACTCCCAAATATGCAATTATCCAATTATCTGGAATTTAGAGCTATGGATAAAACAGGTTATTGCGTTTTAGATTAATATATTTGTTTTTATACACATCCACGTTTCGGACTACCACAGAATGAAAGTTGGGTTAATAAATTACTCGAAAATTAATTTGCAAAATTTAATGAGTGTCAATTACTAAGATTTTCACTTCACAAAGAATTTTAACTGACACCTATACAACACTATACAACCTTTTAAGGAGACTGAGAGGGGAAAAAATTAGACTGAAAAATGGCTCTGAAAAATAAATCAATAATTAAAGACTTATGACCTTAGTATGGACGAATACAACATATTTTGTGAATTTATGTTGAGGTCTTCGTTAGGAGCACGAATTAGAATAAGAAACATAACAACAGAACAAGTGAATACGACATTAAACGAAAAAATAATCACAAAAATAATGACAAAGAAACAGAAACTACACAAACATGTTATGTTTTATTGTCAATACCAAACATGGTATTGTAAATTCAAACTCGTGAGTATAATTTTAAAAAAATATCATTTCTGGCTTCTTCGTAAAACTTAACTTCTTGGTCCATTATTAATGTGTTATCCCAATCCATCGAGTGATCATTAACAATGTGAGGTTGCTATACTTTGTTCAACTGATTTTAAATTTCGTTTAATTTCAACATAAATCATTACGTATTTATTTTGATGGATGTTAATGTAGCGGGCGAAAATAGACGTTAATTATCGTGGACTGTACATGTAGTGGAATAGACCAGGAAATTGGTAGGTTTAAGGATTCCTGGCAGTCCACTATATTTCATGGAAGAAAAATGTTACCGCAATATACTCTTTTGATACACTGATGGGTTGATTGGATTACAGACTTTAAAACTCACGTTTTCGTACATGTAAACGCAGTTGTATATGGGAGAAAGTGACTTTTATTTTTATCTTTTCCGTTTAGTGAACGCCCAGGGGTATCCCCAAGCCACAGGTGGTATCAATGCCTTTCAGCAGCGCTCCTTTAAAAGTAGGTCGGACCATAATGTTTCTCCGGGTCCTCAGTAAGGCCAAAGAAGGAAAATAAATAGTTCTAGCTAATAAGTTCATATAAGAGTAGATGTTTTAGGTTGTGAAAATATTTCCATAACTAATGCAAATCAAAACAAAGTGTGGATATCGTCTTGAAGTATGAGATGATACGACTTATTGTACACTTAAACTTACCAACATAATCAAAGTTTGGAATAAATTATATCCAGACCCACCCAACTAGATAATTAATTTTATTATTCAGTGTATTCGTTTAATTCTACGGATTCACAGGTATTAAATATTCTTGACGACAATTAAAAATATTCTTATGAAATTCTTCTATTAATTTTATTTATATTTATAGAATTAAATGACTCAAAAATAGAAACCCAACAGAACAAATCTAAAGCGATAATTATCGGTTGAGCGGTAACCAATAATCAGCAAAACTAATGCTTCATTATAGGTCGCCCAAAAAGAGTAAATTGTACTTCTAAGCATGCAGTATTTTAGCGTTTACAAAGTGGAGAAAAGTAAGATTCGGTTCTGCAGATGATTTCCATTAGTATGTGGCAAGTAAGAATACGTTACTATTACTGTCTTGTGATTCTTTTTTAATCCAGTCCCATAAGGTCATTTCTATCATATCAACACTATCTAACCGAACACAACATCGTTAATACATGTCATACATCGAAATATTATAGACTACTGCAGTAACTGTATTCGATAATACGCCTAATGATTTTTGGAATTGCGAGATCTATACATCATACGCCGTAATGTCACCGATAATCGAGACGTTTGATGCTTGCATCAATAAATTCTCAGGAAAAAAAGTTTAAGAAAAATGCAATGAAATATTTTATAGATGACATGCAGAAACATTGAGTATCACATCTAATGACCTAGTTGCTTGTGAGCCCTAAAACCCCAATAATAATAATAATAATAATAATAACAACAACAACACAGCGTCCTTCTGTCCTCAGCCCACATTACCAGAAAGTTCTTGGACCTGAAATAGATTCTTCCTCCTAGCAGAACTTGATTTAATAATCCACTGCTGAGAGAAAAAACAACACAAGTTGAGAGAACTAAATAAATAAATAAATAATAATAAGTATTACCATTATTTTTTATTATTATTATTGTCGCCATAAGAGATTTGAGAAAGAAAACAGATGATTGTTGTTGAAACAAACTGTTGATTGATGTATCCGTACACTAGATTGCCTATATATTCCATGCAGGCATTCTATTAGAATGTTAAAAAGAAATAATAATAATAATAATAAAAATACATTTAGAAACTTTCTTAAGTATTAAAAAAAGCTTACACTAGAACAAAACCTAACAAGAATTACAGGAGCGCTCCCGTAAAGAAAAAGAGATTCTCTAGTGCGACTACGTCTGCGCCTAGTGTCTGTGTCTGCGTGGTGTATGATTGAAGCGGCGAGTGGGGCGAGGCCATTCGCCTTCTGCTGTCGCCACGCCCCGCAAGCGACCTTGCTCTACGACCCCCGTCTCGCTCCCCGCACTCACCCCACCAACCGACCCCGACGAACGACTCCTCTGTCGGATGCGCGGCGGCGGCGGCGGCGGCGGCGCGGCGGACGGAAGAAAGTGGCACTCCAACAGGGATAGTTATGGAAATGAACCGCTGCGAGGGGGTCAGCAGGAACAGTGCAGTTCTTTGCTTCGAGAAAATTTAAGTTAGGAGAAAAAGACAAACAGAAACTGTTTATTAGTTTATTTAATATTAGTCGCAATATATTACTTTATTATCCTCAACGTGGTCATAGGCAGTTTGAAACAGCTCTCTTGACAATAAATTATTAACTAATTAATTTTTTTTATCAGAATAACTGGCTTAATGTTTGTACAGATGTAGCCAACGCTTTTAGTTCGCCATCGTCCAAGAGTAATAATATTTGTACCTCGCGTTATGTTGGTAGCACATTCGAATTTCTGGGAACTTAAATCCATCAATTCACGTGCTCTAGTGGCGCTATTCTATTCTTTCTGCATCGAGCGTGTGGAACGAATATTATACTGTCTTTGTTTGTTGCGTTATTAACTTGTATTTCTTTACAGCAAATAATCGCTTTTGTGACTAATTTATTTGCATATAACTTGAATTCGTGTTAGGCAGCCATTTTGCATAATTTTCGGTTAAGTTGCATAACTTGGAATATAGTGGGATAAGACAAGGTGTGCCCATGCCAAGCATGCGCAGTGCAAGCCAATCATATTCAAGACATTTTCCGAAGAAGGTGTATTAGAATATCGCTTCACGCCTACAACTCATGTCCAACATACTACATACATCTGTACAACACCTTTAACTTCCTTCTCAAAAATGTCCCGCGTTTCATTTGCTGGCCAACGAAGCGCAATGTCTTATTCCTCTATACGCTCCCAATAGTACACGATTATTAACTGACAAGGGCAACAGTTGCCATATTACGCAGTTCAGTACCCACGGCACGAATCGGATCTGTGTCCCTAGACTCGCCAGCCAGCATATTTTAGTACTAAATCACTAAAATATCTTAAATCGGCGTACATAATCAGAGTAGCATGCGCTTATCGTAATTTAAACTTGAAAAACATTTAAATCAAATAACTGCAATTAAAATTGATGATGTAATACGTATCGTCTTATAGAGCAAACGCTTTTTTTATACCAACTTTAAATACACGAAAGAGAAGAAAGTTTATTTTGATTCGTAGTAAATTTTCGGCAGTACTTTTACAACACATTTATAATATGTCACCGAACATTAGAAACACCCTTGTATGTTGCAGTATAGCTGTTAAAGCGCCAGTTATTTTGCAACCTTCATTTTCTTTCATTCATTCAATAAACTATAGAATAATATCTTCAAAGTACGTGCCAACAGTTAAGTACAAGTCTCAACACTGATTCATGTAATATTTTGTTTTCACTCGGAATGATGAAAGTGGGGGGAAGCGGCCCCCGCCCTTTGATTTTCAGTTGACAGTCGCTCCAAGTGAACTGATATAGGAGAACGAAAAGAAAATTTACGGAGAATTAAATGCTAAGCAAATGCTGATTAAAAGGCAGATCACAGATTTTCCGCTCCAAAGCTCATTCAACATTACCGGTTGCTCGTGACTGGCATTGAGCGTGCAGAACAGGCCACTCGGGAAAAGTGGCTGGAGCGGAAAAATCGGTAATGCGGCATTGAATTCGTCTTTGAGAAACATTGAATGCATCAGAGAATACCATTGTTTGCTTGTCACTTGCTTTTTGAGAATCCAAACGCAACCAATCGCCAACAAAAAATAAAATACTTCATTATAAAATTTTACAATGTGATTACTACACTTTTCAAATGTTTAAATCGTTTTACATAATTCCCTGCCCAAGTATGTAAAAGATATTATGAAATTCAATCTCTTCAAATCCGCGGTTAAAAACTACCTCCTGCACCAGTGCTTCTACACTGTAAAAGAATTTATTTATTTTTTTAATAAAAGTTAAATCCGTCTTGTACTTTATCACGCCATTGCTGTAGTACTTTTTAAATAACTTATAGCAATTTCAAAAACTATTTTCTTGCATGATTGTGTTGTCTTATGGCTCATATTAATTTAGTTTTGTGTGTACTCAACTTTGGCACGGTTGTGTATATTAATTCTGAAGCCCCATCCTGGCCCGGGTTTTTCTCCGGTTTTCCTTCGGGTAGAGGCGGATTTATTATACAGGTTTTCTAGGCTTTGTCTAGGGGCGTGTTGATTGTAACAATAAATCGTGAATTTCTTATGATTTTTAAATACTATACTCAGAATAATATATAGTTTGATAATAATTTGTACATGTAAATTTTTTGCGTTAAATTACAAACATGTTGACATTCTTTTAGTATTATAACCCGTAGCTAACTTTTAATCTTATCTAGGAATTTTTCCTGAAATATTTGAATCCGCCTCTGCCTTAGGGCCCTTGATCGGAATTGATGGGATGGTCCTTTGCTTGATTCCGGAGAGTAAATTAGTTTTTTTTCCTTCACGTGGTCATACGCAGTTTATACTGTTTCTTGACAATAAACTTTTTAGATAGGGACCCACCTCACATTGAAACAACATTTAATGCAATAATTTTATTTCAGCACAATTGATTTTTACATCACTCCGAATCATTAAAGTTATTCAACGTATGACAAGATTCGAACAAAATTACTTCATGTTATTATACAAATTTAAAATATTCAAATACTTATCTCAATAACCCATGTTCACCAGGTTTTCTTCGGGTAGAGCCGGATTTTTTTATACGGGCTCTCTAGGTTCTTGCCTAGAGACGGCGTCTATTGAAATAATGAATTTCGAATTTACAGCTATTTTAATAGTTAAGATTTACAAATAATATTGTCCAAAGAATCTACAGATTATAATAATACATACTTGTGAACTATTTTTTGCGTTTTATTAAATATTAATTTGTTGGTATTCTGTTAATATTATAACACGTATCGAATTTTTTTTTCTTATCTTAGGAGGGTGATGAAACGTTAAATCCCCCTCTGCTTTGGAGTATTTGATCGGAATTGATGTGATGGTCCCTCGCTTGTTTCTGAAGAGTAAATTAGTTGAGTGTCCTCCACGTGGTCATACGAAGTTTGCAACTATTCTTTTTTTACGTAGATTGAGGATTGATTCCAGAGGCCCATAAACCTGTGCTTTGTGCATCCCTTGCAACATACTGGAGTAATTCGAAGCGACGTTTTAGTACCATGGGAGCAAACCCCCGTCCCCGACAACAGGTTCAGATGACTGGAGCAACTGATTCTCTGCGGACGACGCGACGACAGAAGGCGGAGACGGTGACGGTGGCACACCGACCGATCGACCGGCGGAACAGGAGGCGCAACTTTCGCTTTCGCAGGCAGATACACGAGTCTCGTTCACTCGTTCGCTGGGCCAATGAACGAGTCCTTGCGTCGGTCACACTCAAAGAATACTATGTAGACGAATCTTGGGGTTCTTGTCATTAAACTACATCTACACGTTCTTCACAGGAATTTTATAATATTGGATTCAGAGGAGTCGTTGTAACGCTTTTGCTGGGAGTACGATACGACATAAAAACATGTTACAAAATACTCCATTATAAACCGTGAAAACAGAAAAAGTACTTACGAAAAAAAGGGAGAAGTTTTGTGGAAAGGGAAGACGCGGACAGTTATGAAAATTCATTATTCAAATTAATGAAGCTCTCCTATTTATAAAGAAGCTTTTAATGAATAATAATATACGATACAATAAAAGAAAATTTACGAAACACATTCTCTGTACTGAAATCCATTAACGAATTAATACGATGAGCAAACAAAGAATAATAAAATGTTAATGTGGGTGAATAATATACTAGTAACCAAATAATAAAGACATAGACTGAAGGTTTGATCCCGCCGTCAGATCGCCATGTAAGGCATGCAAATCAGATGAGAGTAAAGCGATAAGTTAGTGTAGCTCTCTGTATCACTCCATCAGTCATGTCTTACACTATACATACACCTCTCAGTTATTACCGAGGTAGTTACACGAGTAGTTATAACATTAAAAGTAACTTGTAGCAGTGTTGGTGG
The DNA here is from genome assembly GCA_002313205.1 of Laupala kohalensis. Classification (NCBI taxonomy): domain Eukaryota; kingdom Metazoa; phylum Arthropoda; class Insecta; order Orthoptera; family Trigonidiidae; genus Laupala; species Laupala kohalensis. The sequence goes on along the minus strand of NNCF01129955.1, from coordinate 124,703 downwards.
CGCCAGATCGTTGGACTGGTAAACCTATCACAAACCCGAGCAAGTTCCTCCACAACTCCAATTATTCCAGTCACCAATTATTCGAATCTCTTCGAAAAAAAAGTATTGTATTAGTGTACACTGAACTATCGTTACTTTTTGCCATACTGAGCTAAATGTACCCGTTACAGACCTATTATATCACTAAAGTGTTTTATTCTATTGTGTATTGTGAATTAGTTTTATTGTTTCCTCAACAATATTATGTTGATGTCTTAAAAATAACCATTCTTTGGAAAGAAAAATGGAGTGATCCGAATATATTTTATTATCCCACCCGGTTCCATTCACATTTGATCCGGATAATACGAGTTTTACAGTAACTGCAAATGCGCACACCGGAGACTTCAACGCTCTCTCAGACGGCGAACTCTCCACTCACCATTAGGCGCTCTGTGGCTTCAAGGTCCTCCATAAGCCATGGCAGAAAAGGGGCTTTGCATATGTTACGAAAGAAGCAAAACCAGTAAAAAGCATTGACCTTACAAACAAAGCATTAGTAATAATTGAATTTTGATGATGTGGGAGTTAGGTTTTTCAGGAATGCATAATGTTATTCCATTCATCGTCCACGAGAAACCAAGGAAGTTTGAGTTCGAGTGAAACCACTCGGTTAATCCACTACAAAACTTGTAATCGAGGATTAAAAACGCAAAGAGACTTTGAAAAAAAGTGACACCGAAATTCATCATCACAACATCGATAAGTTTTCAATGCTGTCTCAGTAAATTAGATAGACAAACAATACAATAAATTAAATAAATATAATGAATAATAATTGAAGTAAATATACATGCACAAATAAAACTATAGCGAAAGTTTGTGGAAAATACTCATGATGATGAAACAAACAAAAAACACCAGTTACAGTTTTTAACATCGATGACATGAACTCCTTTCTTATTACCATAAAATTCCTTCGTACTTTACCTATTTGAAGGTAAATATTTCTCTATACAATACGCAATTAGACGTGAAACTTTATAGACCGGTATTCTCTTATCCCGAATCTTTGCCAATTTACTTTAAAAATCGCTGTTTATAAGTCACTTTCAACCGTGACCTCAACTATTGTTTTAAATTGACCTATACCATTAAGATTTTTGAAATTTAAAATAACAAATATAATGATAAATTTGCAAATAACTCTCGTTCGTTTTCAAAAGAAATTCTAAAAAATCCCTAATGGTTAAAGATGTTCTGGAGTGTATTGTTAGTCTGTTTATTTTGTCAAAGTAATACTGCGAACTGCTGGAAGTCACTGATAGTTTAAGTTGTATCCTTCAAAACAATCATATCAAAAAAACCAAAATACCACTTTTCCACAATTTCTTCTTCCATTTATTCATTCATTCATTCATTCAAAAATGCATTGTCCATCAGATAAATTCATACAAAATGTTGCTGGTGAGTGAATATCGGGTTTCTCCGATTCCAAGACAGAGATGACGTCAGCGAGTCGTAAATCGGGAGACGACGCAAAGGAAAAACGAAAAAGTCTCAAGATTCGGTGAAAGAACCACCCGCGATGACACAACCCCTCGGCCAAAACCAATTACCTTCCTATTCGCGGGTAAAGGGGCACAAGCAATGAAGGGGTTCCGGGAGATTTGCATGTCCTTCGGAGAAAGACAGGCGTTCGCGCAAGGTCTTTTAATGCTCCCTCTCCAAATATAGAGATAACCATTATCTTTGTTTGGAATGCTTCGAACACATTCACTTCCTCATCGATTCCTTTGGAATTCTGTCTGTCACAGGTAGATATATTGTTGAAAATACTCACNGGGGGGGGGGGGGAGAATGACCAAGAATATCCGTAATAAGCAATATACCGAGGACCGATAATAAAAAGAATATCCTGGATACAAATCATTGCGTCATTATGTTTAAGCATGGCAGTGGTGATCTAGTTGTTGCGTCTACCCTTCCACGATCTAATCGAACGGTAGATTCATGTGTTCAAACTGTGCTCTGCCAAAATAGGTGAGGTTTCCAGCTGGGGTTTCCCTCACCTACTCCAGGCAAATGTTGGTTCGGTACCATAAGTTACCCGGCAACCCAACATCTCTCCTTCCCAATTCCCCTACCCAAGTCCAAAGGTTAGGTGGAAGAGCGGGCCTCATAGCCTGAACCTCACCAAAAGGCAAAAAATAAGTAAATAAATAATTAAGCATGGCAAGTTTGAGCAAAAACTAAAGCACAAAGAATAACCGTGGTTTTTGCGGAAGAAAAACATATCTCATAAGAGATCGTGAAAAGATAAAATTATGTTCGCATTAACTATTAATGCATGAATAACCATGCTGAAGGGTCTTTATTCGAAGCATCTATGAGGAAGTCTTGGGACCCAGTCGTTACCAGACCCCTGCGGGCCGCCAGCCCAAAACGTCGCTACGTGCTGCTAGCGCAAATAATGACGTAGAGGAGATTCGGCGGTGCGTGAGTATGAAACTTTTTATGAACGCGCTTCTCGATCTCATATTCGAGATGAGTGATGCGTGTCCGATGGACGTGCGCATCGCCCATTGGGCGCGTTGCGTAAGCAGTGGGCGTTCGACGAGCGCAGGTTGAGGAAAGCGGAGAAAGTGCACGACGGCGGTGTGCCTTATGCTCTCTTTAGCGGCCAAATATGAACTCTAATGAGCATTTATGTAATGGGATTATTCGGGTATTTTACACAACGTGGTGAAGTCCAGCACGAGCTTGCTTGCACAAATTAATACTTGCGTACTGCGCGAGATGGATGATTGGTTAAGTTCGTTGTTATGAATACGATGGTCCGTTTGCCAATCTGACTGCAGTCGAAAGCGCAAAACGGATAGTCGGAATAAAATTTCAAATCTTTCTTCAATCTTACTGGGTGGAATGTCGAAGTCGTACTCTTTACAAGAATCATAAACCACTTTTGATTCATTGATTCATTAATCTGATTTGTGAAAATACATCATAACAGGTAGCAGTGACGGCACACTTCAAACCCCTTTTTGGAATTTTTTATGAAAGAAACCTTTTCTACTTATCAAAATTGCTCATACAGACCATATGTGATGAACATAAAGTCATGAAATATTTTGAATCAATGAATAATTAAAACACATTTTATGGAAGACGTATGAGTGCGAGAGAAAAAAAACTTCATCACCAAACGAACAGTCACGAAACAAATGTACTGGACAACTTATAATAATCACTTTATACCGAAAAGGGTAACTTGAGCTATAACATATAAGATATCACTTTCCAACGCGAAATTCCGGAACTTGTACCTGATACGTTGCTGGCGTTAGGTTTGCTTGTTCAGTGAATATGTAGGATACTAGAATTCATATTATTAAGAAATTGATTTACGGTTATAAGTGATTTTTATAAAAGTCCTCGACAAAACGGACAAAGGCACGAACAAAAGTCACAAATAAGTCCTACTAAAAAGCATTCTTAGCCCCTCCAACCCGCCCACCCAATAAAAGGCCATGGACGATTTCATCATTTAAGAGATCTTCTGCAGATCTTAATTTAACGAGGAGGAATTTCTCTGGGCAATAAATCCGTCAAAGTGACACCCATAACCTTTCACTTCATAATATCGCTTTAGACATTCCTCATGGCGTCGGCGATGTGTCAGTCGAACGGCAAAGCAGGCGCCAAATATATTACGCACGCGCGTTGACACCTTCGTCAAATTTGCAAGTCAAAACGCGTCGAGATTCTGAATATTTGTTTGTTTAATGAGACTTGAGAGAACGAGAAACTGTGGTCCATCAGTCTCAAGGGGAACAATTGAGCGGAGGACTTTGTCACTTGTTTCACTCATTTAAGAAGTTCATTAAGTTAACGCGGCGCTCCAGTCGATTATCTCCTTGATTTATGTCCATTGAGGAAAATAACCAACGAGGTATGTGACGTTCGAGGGATTAATGTGACGACACATTCGTATTTAAACATTATCATCATTATAATAAAAACGACATTGATATTGCTATTAAACTCAAGGAATCAGCCAGAGCCCATCACCATTTCAATGATTCATTTGTTGAGAGATTTGCAGTTAATACACATCCATTAGTATTCTTGAACTACTTTGATATAATTTAGTATTTTAATGTAATTCAATTCTCACATAAATTACAAAATTGAGTTTAAAAATTGTTGGAAAAAATTTCAGGCTTTCAAAATGTGGAGAACAAAGTATTTTATATCGTACAGAACGCTTCATTTCTTAATATAAATATAAATTCATTGTCAAAAAAGCAGTTACAAACTGCGTATGACAACGTGGAGAACAATAAGCTAATTTACTCTCCGGAAGAAAGCAAGGAACCATCCCATCAATTCGGATTAAGGACTCTAAGGCAGAAGCGAATTGAAAATTTTAACACACTACTAAGATAAGAATAAAAATAGATAGTTACGTGTTATAATATCAACAGAATAACAACAATAATAAAATACACGACTTTATTAAACAGACTCAAGATATATTTCACCACAAGTAACACATTACAACATTTAATAGGAACAGGTATTTTATTATTGTTATCACTGGACATACAGACGTTATCATGAAGAATACCAACAAAACAAATGTGTATTCAGTAAAAATCAAAAACGTTAGTTCACAAGTACGAATCATTATCATCAATATTTTTAAGTTATTGGTTATCTTAAAACATGTAAACACCTTATTCTTATTGAAATGCTTTCGCGTCTTTTCTTTGAGCGCCGTGAATCATCAATCTTAACTCGGCCATTCTGGTAGTGAGACCTTCACAAACTCAGTCGTATTCAAAAAGTTGATGCAAGTGCAGATAACGCAATTCAGGTCGTACGGTTTTTCTTCCATTGCAATACGTCCTTTCTAAGTCAGCCAAATACAATTCATTTTTTTAATCTCCGGTAAGAAGAAGCTTCTCTCGGAAACCGTAACGTTTTGCTTTTTCACGACAATCCATCAAAAAAAATTTAAGTAGTAACTCAATGCAATGTAGCAGTGGATGGTAGAGATTAATTGGAAAACATAAAATATTACAAATCTCAGGGAAATGGAAGGGGTACAATATCCCAAAGGAAAGTAAAACTGTGAAATCCTCTCGAAAACCTTGTGGGGATGAAAACATGAATCAATACGGCAATAAAATGTTATATTCAATGAGTGGATATTATTATTTTTATTATTATTATTATTTCGTTTGTTCCCTCACCAATGCTGGTGGTACAAAACAAAATACCGGTTACAGAGCCAAGCACATCCGTCGATATAACCTTCTTGCAATGTTGGTAGTGTTTAGTATGACAGCTTCTTGCATGAGTATATAAATATTCTTATTCAATTCTAGAACATTAAGACTTTCGTGCAACTGCTTTGGTATTGCACTAGTGGTTGACAAAACAACTGACACAATGCACACTTTATCCAGATTTTATTATTATTATTATTATTTTAATTAGCATTATTATTATTATATTATGTTTATGTTTAATTATTACTCTTTTCTTCTTTGCATACTTGCCAGAGCTTGTCACTGTCCAAGGCAAAAATATTTATTATCATCATCAATGTTCCCCTGAGTTTGTTGCTCTTCCCAATCCACAAACATAAGATTCCGAGAAAAGCCTGCAGCCGAGGGAACAAATGGTGTTTTGTATGCGTATTTCCATTCTGGCCACACGAAGGCTGAATGATATTCCCACGTGACCATTAGAGCAGCATAATGAGAGAATGGCCAAGCAATGCCCATGAGTGGGCAATGGGCATTGCGAAGTCCCCCGCCGGGTGCTGACCTCAACCTAGAAAGCGTACTATACACGCAGCATCCGGTGGAGGAGCTGTGCTACGTGGCGTTTCCGGCCTTGGCTTAATCCTTCTTCCCTTCTTCGTCTCAAAAGAGCTTTTTCCTTCCATTAGCATTCGACACGCCCTCCGCCAATGGAAGGATACTAATCGCTTCTTCATTCAACACCTCCAACATCACTGCAAGGCATGGAGGCGATGTAAAAGTGACCTTTCGTAAAGCAACGTAAACAAGAATACAAGACACTTATGCTTCCACGAATTAATATTTTTTTCTTTGATTTATTTATTTATCTATTTTACTTATGTCTGCATTACGTTTCTTTCTCTTTTCATAACTCTTTTAATTACAAGCGTTTCAACCCAATAGACAATGCACTTTCTAAATTATGTCTCTCAGCTCTTCTTTAATACTCCATATACCCTCCACATATTCCTGCAAAATTTCACCTCATTATCCACCAATTTATCCAGAAATGTACGGTATATCCTTATTCTTCATCTAAGTTATATTATGTGACCTCTCTGACCATATATTACGTGACCATAGAGGACATAATCCCATAATAAATGATCGACAGTCTCATATCTATCCCCTCACACAAATTCTCCTTTACTGAGCATCTTAAACCCATAGATACATCCGTTTATATCACCATGTCCAGTCAGCATTTGCATCGTAAATGTTCGAGTTTAAACCATCTCCTGTTTTGTTTTACTGACTAAGCATAATTTTTATGAACAGATTTGTGCCTCTGCCTTTAGTTGGCCTATCTCATCATATTTGCCAACGATCAAGCAATTCAGTTCGTAATAATTCTCCTCCATCCCTTTTCCGTTATTTCTACATCGTCCCCGCCCAACATACTGTGTACATTACTTAAACCACGTTTAAATAATGAAGATCAGTCGATATGAACTTTTCATTTGCTCTCGACTTTGTACTCTGTCTATTCGTTTCGTAATTCACGTGGTTTTCTCGGACATCCCAGTGAGTAACGGTTAATGCACGATTAATTATCGTGTGGTCAGAACGAATGAAGAAACGCAAAAATGATAGTAAATAACGGTATGGAAGTTCCTTCATATCGTGAACACCAGACCAACGATAGGCCAACTGCTGGAGATGAAATATTATTAAAATTATTATCATAATCATCACCTTTCTCCGCATAAACGTAGAACCACCGGATGAAGGGGAGAGGGTGGGGCGGCATTGCTTTGCGTAACAAATACCAGCTGCTTTCTCCCGCTCTTCGCCCGTCCGCCCACACGCGCTCCGCTTCCGTCAATTTCCTCCGCACACTTCAAAAGACGTCTTCCGACTCTGGGAAGAATCATATTCGAAGGAAACGAAACTCAAACAATCGAGAGGTCAACGCGACAATACATTCCACGTAAACACGAAACGGAGAATTGAGTGAATATTTGCGAAGGATACAAAAGAAAAACACACACTCTGAATTATGGAAAAATCGGGAAAATATTTTGTACGGACTTCAGGAATCGAAGCGGGTGGCGTCGTGGTCACCACACCTGCGGCCACAGCAGGAGGTCTCGGGTTCGATTCCCAGTGCGTCACACCTAGCCGTTGACGAAGCAAAGATTCCTCCACGAGTAGATACTCGGAAGTTGTGAGTTAAAGCATGGAAGAATTATTAAACGTAAATGAAAGTTTTGAAAAAAAATTGAAATTATAAGAAACCGTAAATTGTGCGGGGAATGTAAATGGTACAAAAATATTATATTTCCTAAGATCAACACGATTATAGGATATCTGTTGTTTTCAACACCAAACTTGTTTTTTTCTTTGGTATCGGTAGAAATAATAATAACAATAATAATAATAATAGAACACGTACAAGGAGAATAAAAGTACATCTATGTTGTACTAGGTCTCGCAAATTCATCAGTGAGAGCTTAACAATAATGAGTGTAAAATTAAATTAAGTGACCAGAAAAAAATTGTCGAACGATATAATGTATCCTCCTACCAAATAATGTATCCTCCTTCCCATATTTACGTTTTGAAAGGCTTACATCGTTCGGATGCTTTAAAAACGTCAGATTTATCAATCTTATAAAAATCTTTATGAGACTTAATGCATCCGCTAAGAAGTCACGGGGACGTATGTCACGACATCTCAATCCTATGATTCACTCGGCCGAAGCGATAAATCTTGGAAGCATCGTCCACTGCGAATGGACATTCCTCATTAGCTGCGTCAGGCGTCCGTATTAGGAGACGGGCACTAGCACATACCAACCACATTCCCTTCCGCCATGGAACAGCAGCCCTTTCGCTTGCATCAAAGCGGGCAACTGGACGCTTTCCCACCGTGTCAGTCACAGCACACGGACGAAGGAAGAGTCAGGAAAGTGACTCAACACCGACGACGAACGGGAGGAGAGGGGAGGGAGAGATTATAATTACACGATGTCAGCAATGTCAATTTAAAAAAAAACAATAATGGGAGATTACGTACAGACACGAAAAAATTAAAATACTATTTTATACATCACCATCCTGGCCCGGGTTTTTCTCCGATTTGTCTCCGGGTAGTAGTGGATTTTCCATAGGCAGAAATGTTATTCAACACTTTGATTATAACTTATCTCGAATTTTCACTGCACATTGTATCTACAATTCATTTTGGAATAATAAATAAATAAATAAATAAATAACAGTATGTATTTTATTAAACATTTTTTATAAGTATTAAATCGGCCACTACCTTTGGTCCTTGATCGGCATTGATGGGATGGTCCCTCGCTTCTTTCCGGAGAGTAAATTAGTTTATTATCCCCCACGCGGTCATACCCAGTTTGCAACTACTTTTCTGACAATAAAGTATATTATTTAGTACAATGTGTTTACAATACTATTTCATTACTCTTGTGAGTGGTTTCTGTTTTTTTAGTAAACATATTTATGTCTTATGGTACATTGTTTCGTATTCTATTATGTTCAATATTTCTTACACCCAACGAAGAGCGCAAATAGGGTTGAAGCGTTGTGTTCCATAAAAAGTTCATAGTAAATATTATGTGGAATACAACGAAGGTCGAATAATGTATTTAACAATAATTTGAAAAAATATTCTCGTGACTCGCCAATTTCCTCCGCCACCGCAGTAGTTCACACAACCGAATATTACCTGGAGTACATTTATCTTCGCAGAATGGATGGTCGTACCGGAAGTTTCCATTGTCTACTCCGTGCTAATTAGGTTTAGTTGAAGACACGGTTAATAATGAACATGTGTCAGAGATAAAAGATAATTTATTTCACAGATTAATCACTGAAAATGAGAAATGAATGTGCAAATTTGCGCGTAGTATATTATGAGTCAATTATAAAACATACGAAAAATTTATTTTAAATTTATTCGTTGATCCAAATTCCGCATTACTCACTGCGCAGGAATAAAACAGATAAAATATTTAGGTTTTGAAGCAGATAAAAATCTACTATTCACGTTTTTCTAAATCTCAGTGAGAGATGGTCATACGCAGTTTGCGTTGCTTTTTTGACAATAAATTTATTTATTAACTTGAGATGATTGTGAAGGTTCTACAGTGTGAGCACAAAGCAGTAACATTTAGTAATAGAAATAAATTGAATTTTTTTTTTCATTATTGTATTTGTAAATGGGAAATGTAGCGTGCTACTGAAGCTTATCTACATGGAGCGATAGGAGGTAGGAGGGTAGAATGGTATTAGTATAGGTGGGTCGCTTAGCTGGGTTTTCCAACAACTCGGTCCACGCGGAGGAGTTAGTAGGAGTGGTTATTAATATTTATTGATACTTAGAGCAGTAGAAGATGGATAGAAAGAGGAGTCTTCGCTTTTCAGCAGTCTCAACTACATGAACTGGGACATTAATGTTAAAAGCTATAATTTTTTCTGGTCCCGCCGGGAATTGAACCCGGGATGACTTTTTTGGTGAGCAAGCACGTTAGGTCCTTGGCCACCGGAAAAACAAACTGAATTTCAAACATGAAATAATAATAAAGCTAGTTGAAACTCGCGGTCTCCGGCTTTGGGAAGTCAAAGCCCCCGTTTGATTGCAGGCTCCCGGAACTTACTCAGTAGACGCTGTGACCGCAAAGAGGAGTGGTTCAAGACGAATTAAGAGAAAAGGCGTCATTAAGACTGACTAAAGCGGCGAAAGCCATTCCTTAGCAACACCCTCACTGAATATCCCGTGGTTATCGCAATCTTGAGGTTTCTGTAGAAACGAAATCAACTTCCTACCTTCCTATATATGATGTGTACCGGATGCAAAATGTGAATATACAGATAACCAGTTTTCAATAAAATAATATTGAAGAGAACTGCATACCAGACGATGTGTTACAAGCATATTGCAAATTTGGTACGAATACTAGAGGTAAAAAGGAAAAACGCGTGGACGTTTTAATTTGAGTCGTGCAGAACCCAGAATTCGAGAACTATTGTCCATTACTTTTTTTCATGAAAAAAGGTTTTTATCGATACAATTTTTCCATGAAAATTGATTTAAAAATTTAATTATTTTTCAATATTACCGATTTCATTAATTTATTTATTTGTACAGTATATCCGCTCATTCTAGGGGTTTTACACATTTCATTTTTCTCTTTTCGTTTCTCTATTCTTCATAATTTTATCAGTCTCACCAAAAGTTTTTAATCATTATGATCCTAAATTCACGATGTTTTCGTAGCTTCTTTTAAATATCCAATATTAGTAAATAATAAATAAACTTTATTGTCAAAAAACGCAGTTAGAAACTGCGTATGACCACTTAGAGGACAATAAACTAATTTACTCTCCGGAAGCAAGCAAGGGACCATCCCATCAATTCCGATCAAGGGCCCTAAGGCAGAGGCGGATTTAACATTTCAACATACTCTTAAAGATAAAAAAATAGTTCGACACGTGTTATAGTATTAACGAATACCAACAAATATTGTACTTAATAAAACACAGACAAGTCAAGAGAGTAAGTTTGACAAGTACGTGTTATTATCGAGCTATAAATCATTCGGAAAGTATTGTTGATAATTCGTAACCATTAAATAACACTAAATTTGCCAATAATTATTTCAATTGATGCCGTCCCTAGGCAAGAGCCTAGAGAGTCTATAAAAAAATCCGCCCCTATCCGAAGGAAAACTGGAGAAAAACCTGGGCCAGGATGGGGCTACAGAATTAATGTACACATCCGTGCCAGGGTTGAATACATGTACAACTAAATTTATATGAATAATAACACATAATACTAGCATGAAGGAAAATAGTTTTGAAATTGTTGTCAGATATTTTGAAAGTACTACTACAATGGCGTGATAAAGTACAAGACGGCTTTAATTTTTATTAAAATCAATAAATTATTTTACAGTGTAGAAGCACTGGTGCAGAAGGTAGCTTTTAACCGCGGAATTAAGAGATTCAGTTTAATAATATCTTTTATATTATTGGACAGGAAATTATTTAGAACGATTCCCGAATGATACGGCCCTTTTTAGCAAAGCGCGGTTGACACTCTCAGACGATGAATATTATTCCTATTGAGAATATTGTGTTCGAGAACAAAATTATTTTGTATGAAAAAAAGGGTGGTGCTTCAGTAATTCCGTATTAACAAACACGATAGTTTCATAAATATAAATGAAAGAAAGTGTTAAAATATTTAATTCCTTGAATAAAAATTCACAAAAGATTCGGGGGTGAGATTTACAAATTATCTGAACAATTCTCTTTTGAGTTCTGAAAGTTTGGACGCTCAGCCCGGAATTGCCCCAGAAGATGACGTCGTATCGTAAATGGGAGTTTGCAAAATATAAATATGTGCACTAACAATATTTAATAAAATTCGTAATGCGTAACACAATTTACTTAATTTGGTATTAAGATTGTCAACATGACAATTCCATTTGAGATTGTCTTGAATATGAAGACCTAAAAACTTTGTATTAGTAACAGTTTTTAATAGTGTTCCGTTTAACGAAAGAGAAGCGTGGGGTACAGATTTTGTGATACTATTGTGAAATGACATAGAAACTGTATTGTCAGTGTTTACAATGAGGCGATTTGCATGGAACCAAGCAGAGAGGTTAGATAAAACATTTTGAGCATTGGCGTGTTTACATAGTATATTAATGTCATCGGCAAAAAGAACCATTTTGCAATCTGATGTGGATGATGACATGTTCACATATAACAAAAATAGTATTGGGCCGAGAATTGAACCTTCGGGAACTCCGCTAGTTAATGGCTTTGTTTCTGAAAGACAATGCTGAAATACTTTATTTTTAGTATATGATACTTCGACCTGCTGATAACTATCTTTTAAATAGGAAGTCAGCCACTGATGCGCAAGTCCACGAATGCCAAAAGATAGTAATTTTGAAAGGAGAATTTCGTGATCAATGACATCGAATGTTTTAGATAAATCAAGAAAAACCTGAGAATTTTCTCCATGGTCAAGAAAAGTGGTAACATCTTTTAAGAAAGAAAATATGGCGCAGGTGGAGGAAAAGGATTTCCGTAATCCATGTTGAACGTCAGAGAGAATGTTATTTTTTGATATAAAATCTAGAAAATGCTTATAGAATAATTTTTCAAGGATTTTTGAGAAAGTGGGTAGTAGTGAGACTGTCGATAATTACCAACATTGTGTTTGTTTCCTTTCTTGTATAAAGGTTTCACTTTAGCTCTCTTATATATGTTGGGAAACACCCCTTCCGATAAAGAACAATTAAAAATATTTATGAGTGGATTTAATATAACGTGGGACGAAAATTGACCAATACATTCGGGTATATCATCTATGCCTGTTGAAAATTTGTTTTTTTAATGACCATTTTTTCATGATTTTATCGGCGTTAGTTTTAGAAGTGAACATATAATGGGGCACGTGGGTGGACATTTTTCGGAGAAAATTGGTTTTGAGATACTGAATTTGTTATTTCGCCTTCTTCTGAGAAATAAGAATTAAACAAATTTGCGACGTCAAGTGGATTTGTTACGATTTTGCCATCGTTTAGAACGGAAATGTTTTCTTCGCGATTTTCAGCTGACGTGTATTTTTAATAATATTGTACATGGTTTCGGTACAGTTGTTCGATTTTAATATGTGCCTGTCATTTTCCATAACTTTAACTGCATAGACAACTTTTCGGAGAAAAGTCTTATATTTACGAAAATACCATATTCATGGAATTCGGGTGGTTGGTTAGAGAGTTTTGAAAGATAATATAAACGGCGTTTCTTTTTAGAAGAAATTCTTATCCCTTGGGTGATCCATCTATTGTATTTCTATGTGTTAATTAATTTGCGTTTTATTGGAAAGCTACAGTTTTAATGTTTTAGGAATGTTGAAATAAATTCACTGAATTTGTCGTCGGTGTTTTGGGAATTGTAAACATCTCTCCAAGTTTCCTCACGCAAATAATTTGTAAATATGGAAAAATTTGTGTCGTTAAACTGTCTAGAATACCTGTAAATGATTTTAAGCGGTTTTAGTTTTTTATTAATAGTCAACACTTGCGCAAGATGATCGCTGTATCCGGCACAAAACACTTCAGAGAAATACGAGATTTCATTGTTGACAATAATCTGATCTAGCTATGTTTGAGACGAACTGGAGAGAAGAGTGGGGTCGTTTATCGTAGTTACAAGGTGGAAGGAGACGATAAGATTCTTGAATCGATTTATGGGTGAATTTGCGTAAACGGAAGCACTCAGGAAATCTATGTTGAAATTACATATAACGATAGATTTTTTGGATTTACGTGTAATACGTTTTAAAATAATCTCAAAATTCCGAAAAAATATGTCAACATCTGATTGAGGAGGTCTATAAATACATAAAAGAATAATACCTATGCCCGTCAAATTAACTGCAGAAAATTCGAACGCAGAAGTTCTCGTAGTCTGACAACTGAGAAGATAAAATATCATTACGAACGTAGATAAACGTACCTCAGTGGGGATTTTTGCCTTTAAAATTTTGCCGACAGTAAGAACTTGCTAAATAATAATTAGAAATTGCAGTATCGTTGATGTTGTTAGTTGAAAGCAAATGTTCTGTGTGACATAGCCAATCGAATGGATTTTCGTGTACAAGAATTTTAATGTCTGTCAATTTGTTTGAAAGGGATTGGACATTCTGATGAAATATAATTATTTTATTTTCGTAAAAGAGTTGAGAAATGGAATCGAAGTTAGATTGTGGAGAGGAATTTGAATTTGGTACAGATTCTAGTCCTGGATCAAGCCCGCACGCTGCACCCGAACGCGTTTGTCACCTTCGAGTACCACATCGTACTCTTAGGTGCGAATTGTAACTGTGTATGGGGGCGGAAGAAGATGTGGATGTAAGAATAGATGAGGGTGAGTGAGATGAGGAAGGAGGAGGCGAAAGATCAGGGACAGGGGAGGAAATGGAAGTGGAGATGGGAAGGGGAAGAGGAAGGAGTGATGATGAGGTAGTAGCAGAGGGAGGTGGAAGAGGGAGTGTAGGAGTAGGTGATGGAACAGGAGAAAAATGTGAGGTCAGATGTGAAGCTAGGAGAGAACCGAAGTGATGTTTTCCAGTCGGTCTCAGGTGTAAACCGTGCTGTGTAGAGTCCTTGGCAGTCAAGTGTGGTTGCAAATTTAAAAAAATTTTGATTTTTGTGTCTGCCAGGTGATCTTTTAGGGAGATGTTTGCCAGGTTAATTTCGTGATTTATTTGTGGAACGTTGATGCGTGGAAGCAGGCTAGAGAGTAATATGTTCGTGTCCTGAGAGGCCGTTTTTAGTTTTCGTAGGTGATCAGAAGCGTTGAAATGACCACCCACCTTAATATCGTTCTGCCCACCTATGATGATTACTTTGTCCCGCTCTGTGAGATTTTTAGTGTAGGTGTTTAGTTCTCGAATAACGTCAGCCAAAAGAGCGCTTGGATTAAAGAAACCGGAGACTGAGAAGTGACTGGGAAGCAATCCACGTAAAACAGAGGACATGTGACGACCGTGCGAATCAGCTAATATGAGCACGTCCGATTTCTGCGTGGAAGTGTTGGTTTCATCTCAGGGTAGCACTACATCTCTGGGTAGTATTATATAAATCATATATTTCAAATTTATCGCTCCTGTCTATCACTCAATGAATGTTGTTTTTAATGGTTACCGTATCCAAAATCTTAAAATTTTAAGAACTTGTAAAATGTTTGCATAAAATTGCAAAATTTTGCCGTCCTCTTAACTCTCTCTCCCACCTTAATTGCCAGCTCATTTGAAATTTTGTTATTTTCTTCTTATATCTTTTATCATCTCCCCTTATTTCTTCTGCATCGAGTGGACCATACTATCTTTTGAGATCGAAATATGATATATATGAGATCGAAATTTCATGACTTCAACACTTAAATCAAGTGGCAGCCTCTAAAATTACCATTAAAACTGGTGGTGAGACAGTGGACCCACTCCACCCTACTAATTGTTTGTTTTTCGTTTTATTTAATAGATTGACTTCTCTCGATATGGGTGGTACACTTTTTCAGTCACGCCGTCTTAAGCAAGCTGCTGAGGATGAACCCCAGGCGCTCGCTCCCATGTTCCATGCGTGAGTGTCTCCAGTCATCGACAGAATTTGTCGTTATAATTCGCAATCCATTGCTTTCTTATGGGAGAATCAATGGATAATTTCCTACTTTGACGTGTTATTTTAGTCTAGTATTCATTAAACGATGATAGTGCACACTTTTGAGTCGACAAGTCCACGGTGAAGCAATTCTCATTCCAGTTTGCTTGTATTAAACACTTTAAAATTTTATAAACTTATTTGACCGGAACAAACAGTGTCTCAGTAGACATAACTACCAACGTTTCGACCATATTGCTGTAGCCTACTTCAAGGCAATGTCAGAGTCATACAGAACTAAGTCATAAATAGGAAGGTAAAAAGTCGACTTAGTATAGACTCTGCTTTGGCAAAGTACGATAGCGACTTAAGTCTGCACGACTCCCTGAAGAAGGCAACATTGTGGTGGTCGAAACGTTGGTAGTTACGTCTACTGAGACGCGGTTTGTCCGGGTGAAACAAGTATACGAGTATATTGACTCCGGTTGCGAAAGCCTACGTTTAGTCTTTAACATTGTGTCATAGAGTGAAGTGCTCACGTATATAAGAAGACGCATTCTTTTTGGAAGTGCTACTGCACGCGACCTGTTCACAATTTCCGGTGACGTGGTTTGGGAATGAGTCGCGGCGATCGATGGAAAAGTATCATGAGTCAGCGAAGATCTAATCGACCAATCACTCAAACTTTCTCTCATTTGCTGCTCAGATTCACTTGTTTCCAATTATTGTTTTGTTTCTCTTTGTTTCTGATCAGCTGACACTGATTCTTTCGTGATCCAAATGACTTCGGACGTGGGTTTCACAAAGGAAACATATAAATGAGTGTTTCACTGAATGTTCACAAGGATTGCCTGCCATTCACGTCCACAAGTCTTATATTATCCAGGATTTGATTCAATTAATACTGGCATCGTAAGATTAAACACTAGTATTCAAGAAATATGACGTTACCAATGTGTTTTGTTTATATCCGTATTGTATAGTTTGCTTACTGAACAATGTTTGTAATTCGTGTAAGTCTATTACTTTATTACTATTTCTGGAGTTACTATTATTACTGTACTTCTATCATTATCATCTTGTACTTTTTGTAAAATAGTTGTATACGAAGTACAAGAACGTTTTTACAAGAATGGCGTAACCGTGAATGGAAGAATATAAATAACGAGAACCCTGGCCAAACCAAGACACGGAACTGTGCTCCGACATTTGTATTCAGGTATTGATTCTACAACCTAAAAATAACGTTACTTGCCAGATGGAATTTTAAAAAGTACATTTTACAGAATGTTAATATATAATTTTATTGTTAAACAACTATTTTCATCGTTGTTCAGATTAAATTATGTATATATACTTCATATCGATTGTAAATTTTAAATATAATTAAATTGTCTATATTATGTAATGTTCATTATCAAACATTTGTATGTCAACGCATCTGGTTTATTTTGTTGTTTAAATCATCATATATTGCAATGAAAGCAGTACCAAATGAAGTGTTTTGAAGTATACTGCATTTAGTGCTTGACTAAATTCGATATTTGGATTGAGATATAATGATGGAACGGTTATTGTAGAATTATAATCTTTTGAGAAAGACTGCTTTCTCCGCGAATCGCTGTCCAACGCCTCGCCGCAGCTTCTAATTAAAGACATTCCCTCCACCACCCACATCGACGACACGTTACGCAACAATCCACCACACACGATGCGCTTAGGCTCAGAATTTTGACAACGTGTTACACCAAGAACTGCCCCACTACCACGATTCACTGGGTGTCCACAGATTAGATCAAAGCCTAACCTATCTAACAACTCGAATTACACTAAAGTCTAATTTTTGCTGTTGTTTATACTACCACTAGCTGATTTCCTGGCGTTACCCGGGTTTTTTCTTAGAATAATCTTCTTATACCGAAGAAAATATAAAATTTATCTATTTGGAAGATCAAAATACTTTTATTTGCTGGTTNCTTATTTAATGGTTTAAAAAATACGTAGAGAATCCTAATTTTTCAAATTCATAATAATACAAATTTAATACAAAACTTGACTTTATACACTTGAACTCGTGGGAACCCCGCCGGTCGAATTTTCGCTGTACCATTTCATTAAAATTCTTGTAAAATCTAAACTATTCGTCGATATATTACGATTCAAAGACGTTTTCTATCTTTGTTAAAATCAAATAATCTAGTAAATTTGATAATGTTTTCTTTTTCCTTCTTCAATTACTCTCTTAAACTGATGTATCGTAACAGTTTTAACATTGATGTATTTTAACATTTTTAATAATGATTTATCGATAATTGAGGTTAATTTTGTCGATGGACATATGTCGTCGCGGACTTATTTGTAGAACTCTTTGAGGAAAATATTGCCATTCATTGTTGTTACCTACCTCTAACCTTTTAGGCAACATAAGCAAATATAACACCATTTTTTCCTGATTTTATCGACATTTATGGTCAAATACCATTGCTATCATTTTTATCACACATTTAAAAAAATAAAAGTTAGCTTATGTTCATCCTGGACATCTAAACTGTCTCCATGCGAAATTTCACCTTGATCGGTTCGGTCGTGATCACGCAGCAAGCAGACGGACACACTTTCGCGTTTCCCATTTGTATATTAGTATGGAATAGTATGGTACTCGCATCTTCGTTTTATGAACAATAGTAACTAACAACGACAATATAATATGTAACAAAAATTTATTCATAAAGAACGTGCTAAACTTGCTTAACAGAACTTGCTAAACTCCGTCAATCAGGACATAATCACGAAGAACACAATAGTGCAGACCTGACATCGAGTGACAACTCAACAGTGTATACAACTCCGCGAGCAGCATGGCTTGTAATTAGCATTATTATTTGAATGTCTATGACATAGTAATGGCCGTTAGCTCTCCAAAACTAAAACTACAAATAAAGACCCTGTAAAAAGTTAAATATCTCTGATAATGCTTGGTGCTCAAGAAAAAATAATAGTATACATTTTTGACAGCAATTTTAAACATTTCATATATATAAAAGATTTGGAAAGTAACTTATTTTTGAAAATAAAATTCTTTTCTCGTGAATGACTACGTATTTCACAAAAGTATTCAGGAGTCTAAATTGTTTAAATGGTTCGTATGTCAGAGTGATCCGTAAGTAGCAAGTGAAGTCATTAGAAGGCCAAATATAATGACAAAATTCAACTGTCTTGGAATAAAAGAAATTGATTCTCTACGACCTAATTCGAAGATCGTGAATAGTTATCTCACGATTTCTGTTTGGAACTGCATGCTTTTGTCGCACATAATATCTGACAATGTACCTCATCAATCATCCATAGGACTCCGCTACCACACGAACATTGACACATTTGTCAAAAGTCGAAGTGTTTCAAATCTCACACGATGATTATCTTGTTACGGGAGATATACGATATCGGACAGAGGTTAATAAGGTAGAGAGAGTGAAAAAGGAGATTAATTATTTAAATCGCCGCTCCATGGCGCCACACGCCTTTTTTGTGCACGCGAGCAACAGCCTCGTATTATCCAATCAGTCGTCCTCACCGATTCGGAATCGCGATCACTTAAAAATGTACCATTAAACGGGTTCAATTAATTAAATGCGTCGTGTAAGGAAGTTCTGTAAGCATGTCCCTGTTAATGCCATGATCATTCGTTTAGAAACAGCAGCGAACTCCTTTTTGCCAGATACACGGAAATGTTTCTAAAGAATTTTTATCGATCGTACAAAGTATCTTTGGTCACTTTTACGATATTTCCTTCATAGTTATCGCTATAAGAATGCTTCCTTCATCAGCACTATTCATAATAATTAATGTTCTGTTTTTAAAATGTGTGTTTGTTATCATGTCATCGGTGAAACAAAATTAGTTCCGCAGAAAGATAGACAAAAAATTTTCCTCGGGCAACAAAAAATGATAGAAAACAATATTTCAAAAGAACTTCTAAATAGCAGGGTTTAATGTAATTAACAACAATCACTCCTTTGAAAGTTTTGGATGCTATAATGCCCGACGATAAATATTGTGATTATGTATTCCACTCTATTAATGACCACATTATATCTTGACGATGAAAATTTTAATTCATACCATCACACACGATAAGACGTGCATAAGTGAATACTGTTCGAAATAACCAAAACGCTGATTACTACAAACTAAATAATTCATACTTATTTGATAATAATCTCAATATTTACAAAACGTTTTGTAGAAAAAGTATTAACGTTATACTGCTTGTTATTTATGATCACACTACGCATAGATAAGAAGACAAAAATACTTCAAATTTTCAGTATTGTACGAGTCAAATACGATTGTCCAATGTAATTGTGTTCTCTACGATTTTTTAGAAAACTTTTAACATAGAGAAAATAAAACAAAGTATACTATATCATTCAAAGACTTTTGTTAAAGAAATTTGAAATTTGTTTGACTGGGATGGAAGCTGTACATTCATCTTTGAGCACGAAACAAATTTGCTGGAGACTAAGAAAGTTCATAAAAGCCTGGAAGAAAAATACCGTTGTATTGTGAATACGTGGAGTCCGGTGCAACCTCGTAGGTGGTCTTGGCAAAGCGAATGGGTGGGTAGTCACCTACCGCCTAGAGCGACTAATCGCCGAGAGCATCAGCGATCGCTCTAGAAAGAACCAATGGCTCTCAAGCTATCGGCGGCACCAAACAGCAGAGTAATAAAGCAAGGAACAATGGATTCAGATACCTCGTTACAAACGAAGGGTGCAAACGATCAAAGACGTATAGGTTGATTACAACTGTCCATGTCTCAAGTCGGCGACTGTCGATGGCCGGAGAGGTGAGATACAGGTAGAAAGTGAAGGAAGGATTGCGCATTGCGAGCACGTAGCAGCCACGGCGATTGGGTAACGGACGCACAGACAGACAGACAGACAGTCGGCTGGAAGAAAGCAACAGTCGCGATTCCATCGGATGACGTAGGACGTATGGAGGGGGAGGGGGGGAGGCAGAACATGTGATCGCGTCACAAGTGGAAGATTGGCTTTCGTAAACATGAGGAAGAACGTGTGTCACAGAACGATTAACATATTCGAAACGTTATTATTATTGTTATTATTATTATTATTGGTTTTATGTTTTGAGGAATCAGTTCCAAGCTATAGTGAATAAACTAATTTAATGATTAATGCTGAGGAAGTATCTGACAACGTGTCAGGTGTTAAGCGCAACTGATTTCTGGACAAGTTATGCTGTTTCCTAGGGCTACGAGATTTTTACGTAGTAGGTTCTTGTGTATGAGCCGTGTGTTGGAAATGGCTAAGGGTACAATACGAACTCTATTATTATTATTATTATTATTATTATTATTGGGGCTTTAGGGCTCGCAGAAGACCTCAAACACGCACATAATTCGATTACTGATATAGAGGAAACATCTCTTACACCTTTTTTTGCGCAATGGTGGTAGTGCTTGCAGCAATAACTCTTCAAAACTTTTGGAACGTTTCTTAATCACGTATAGTTTCCTGCATCCCAGATGATATAAACAGCTACCAGTAAGACAACATTGGGTTTCCGTACCAATAAAACTTCGTAAACACCATATTAATTTCGACTAAAAATGGTCAAGTTTACTATTAAATTGTCATAATCGCAAATATTATCGACCGCAGTTTCGATGGCGTACGAAAACATTTATCGAGGGATAGGAACCTCAGCCCAATGGCATATTCATAGTACATGAGTCAGCCAGCTGNTACGCATATATATATATATATATATATATATATATATATATATATATATATATATATATATATATATATATAAAAGTGAGGTTTGAACTGGGCATGTTCAGGGCTCTAAATGTGTACGAATTCTTGGTTTGAGTTGAAGTAGAAGGTCGATGCACTATTAAGCCCCAAGTTTTCGTGGTGTTCGCGAGACAAATTCCGGATTAGTTCATGTCATTTTGAAAGTCACACGAAACAAAAAAGATTTATCCTTAACATTTTCCGTATAAATAACGACAACGTTTTTATTCATCTAAACACACATAGAGAAACGAAGCAGCACTCTCAATTAAATTCATGCTATTTAAAATGAAAAATATATTAAATAAATTTTAAACACATAATATTTTATTATTTCACAGATATAGAGATCTCAAATATACTTATTATATACACTTGTAGGTTGAAGAGGTTATAACAGAATAAAATGATCATAATCTCACGAACACACAGTTTTAGCTTATACGTGACATGTTTCTTTCCAATATGCTGTTGAGCAGAAGAGTGTGGTTCAATCCCTGGCTGGTCGAATAGAGGTTTTCGGTAGGGGATTTCCTCACCTACTCCAGACTAATGTTGGTTCTGTACTCAGTTCCCGAACAATCCAACATCTCTACAGCCCAATCATCATCTAAAATGTCTAGTCTAAGAGTAGATTCATGTTTATAACTCACCATCCGAAAATAAAGGCAAAGAAAACGAACATCCAAAATATGTGCACTTCCTAACTGAACCTTCATATCTGCGTAATTTCAATAATTAAGGATCAAAATATACTAAATTTCGTACATTAAAAAAGAGCACAAACTGAACAATTAAAAGAAAAATTAAATTTAAAATAAAGAAACATAGAGAAAGATTTGTCGGAAAATATGATTCCTCGATGCGACCTAAAATTCTTTTTAAATCAACGATTTCCTTCAATTGAATATGAGAACAGACAATTAAAGTAGAACACATTTTCGTGTATAAGTAATAAAATATAAGACGATGCACTTCACGAAAAGCACTTTTCCCTTTGAAATCCACACCGTCAACACTACTTCTAAAGTGCATTATGAAACACAGTCATAAAATATACGATTTGTTTAAGCAGATCAATTCTTTCGCAACTGGAGGCCGTTTCCCAACTTTCTCGCTCCAGATTGTTTCTTTGGAGTGAGATAACGCAGAGATTTCCACCAACTGACACTCATGATTCAATCGATCTTAACTTTACGACGATACTCGAATCGCCGCGTGCGATTCGATCGGCTACCGTATACTTCTGGTATATACATGTTACTGCGATGAAATAGCGCGAGAATTTCAGAATAGATTCTAACATTTGTTTCGTGGAATCACCACCAAGAACGTTCCAGATGGTGTTTTTAAACTTTCACCCACCATTGAAATTCAGTGCATGTTTGAGTCGATTAAAAAGTTCAGTTTCATAATAATGGCATGAATGGAAAAGTATCCCTAATTCATCCCCCATCCCCCCCCCAAAAAAACAATAAAAGACGTGATGAGCACTACAACTGCAATGGGCTTCAGGTGTTGTGAAAAATATTTTTCACAAAAATTAAAATATTAGAAGGAAAAGTCACAACACAATTAGCGATTTGAAACACAAAACTAAGTGTACAAAATCAGAAATACGCATTAAGAGTGAAAAATTAATTAAATTTAGATAGGAGGATTTCACATTAAAATACATAAAAAATAATACATGTCTTAAATGTGTCGATATAAAGAAATTTGTTTGACCCAGAATTCATTTTTATTTTTGGTTTCCGCATTTAAGCGTTTGGACACAAGACATCTGCGTTGGAAAACTAGATGAGAGTAGACACAGAGGACCAAAATAAAGTCTATGTCTAACAACATTTCTTCACTCTAATCTCTTAATCTTTGGGAAAATTTAAATGAAAAATTTCTCATAAGAATATCTTCTTTTATCGTTCTATAATCTATCTTACATAACAGTTTCTCTGACTAAATTATCGAAATTTACAAAAATCTGTTATGGAAGAATCAAGGAGAGTCTTTAACGATCCAGTGTATTCAGGATTTTTTTTAAACTTGTCGTATTTCTATGAAATAAAGTATTTTTATGTTGAATACATATTTCGTTATACATTCGAAATTGGGAATTACCA
This sequence comes from Laupala kohalensis, assembly GCA_002313205.1. NCBI lineage: Eukaryota > Metazoa > Arthropoda > Insecta > Orthoptera > Trigonidiidae > Laupala > Laupala kohalensis. The sequence goes on along the minus strand of NNCF01129955.1, from coordinate 101,316 downwards.
GGAAATGACTCACACGAAGTGTAAACGAGGATAAGTGGGCGCAGTCCGTAAAAATTTCGCATGGATTTGTTTTCACGTGTGTTTTGAAGTCTCAAACAAAGACACTATTATATTTATATTTATTCCCCAAATATATTTATTCCCCAGGCTTTGTCGACCTGGGAATCAATCTGTAGGTTGAAGTATGGAAACAATCCCAAGACCAACCAAGATTCGAGCACTATACTTGTACTACTCTACATCGAACAATTCAAACATAGGATTAATTATAAATAATATACAGAAATTCACTAAATAGAGTATAAATAATATATAATTGTTCTCTTGATTTTTGTACTCTAGTATTGACTGGGAATTTTGCAGTACAGCGTTTAGGTCACACAACGATTCGAAAAAAAATTCTACTTGCCAAAGTTTCGCCTAATTTATTTTGGTCTTCTTCAAGGCTCATTACATTTCTTTTTGACCTCCTTCTGATTGTGAGTCACAAATTTAGAGGATGGCAGGCCGAAACGTTGGCAAGTTGAATTTGTTAAAATTATTTTGAGACTTATAGATGAAAAACCTTTCCCAGTTCCTAAAAATATTGTGTTGCCAACAAAAGATCTTAAAAGTTTTTTTTTCGTTTTTTTTCTTCTTTCACTCAGATAACTACCAATGTTCTTCCCCAACAGTGCACCTTACAAACATACTTTCAAGATGAATACTTTCAAAGAAAGGAACATAAAATAAAGTATCAATGTATTTTGAAACGTTTACATGACCTAAACATAAGTGGTTCTTCATCAATGAAACATTATCATATTCCATTCACAACATTTTCTTCATACATTAAAAGCTGTAACGGATACAGTGTTAAATACCTTCGTATTTTTTTGTTCATAGAGGTATTTTGGATATGACAGAACTACAAAAAGCAATGAAGACGTCAGAAATAAAAGACGAAGCCTTGGGCAATCTGGTTCGCATACAAGACACGCAAGATATTTCAATCGATAAAGTAGATACGGGTTGGAAATGGATAAGAAAAATTCCTGCACGTGATCAATTTCATCTAAAAAATTACCGAACTTGTGAGTCTTATAACAAAACTTTCCAAGTGCACCAATTTGGGTGACGTAAAATAACAAGAACCACACCATATGACGAACACAGTTTCATCATTCTTAGCATAGACAGTGAACTCTATTTCACAATGAATGGGCAAAAACCACATCCTCCAACTGCCAAAATAGGAAAAATATTTCGCAAAGTTCAATAAACAAACTAACGAAACACAAGGAATCCCAACAATGTAGAACACAACCATGTGGAAACGTCTGTCATTAAAGATGACAAAAACTTATTTTCCAGAGAATGAGTCATAAAAACATTTGATATGAAGATATGAAGGATAAAAAGTATTAACCAAGGTGAAATTTCTAATTCTCTTTGATGACGTATGCGTAACCCTCTCACTAATAAGAGGGCAATAAAACGTGTCCAAAGAGTAAAGAGAACTAAAAACGAGGAAAGAACAAATGCAACTGTCCATTGTTTCGTAATGCAAAACCGTCTTTTATTTCCAAGGTCCCATAAAAACTTCCACTACTATCTCAGCATCAACATCTGCCGTAGCAATCCAGGCAGCAGCTGCAGATGTTGCTAGCACGTTGGTTTAGATGACAGTTTGTGTCGGATAAGAAAATGCAGATCTTACCACGTAATTACAACTATATTAGCAACGTCAACAGCCACAGTTTCATCATGACGTTGCAAACACTCCTCCACGAGTAGGTACTCGGAAATTGTGAGTTAAAAAGATAGAACTATATGTTCCTCATTGATGAAACCTAGACCATATAACGTTTTCTACATTGCACTGGGAATGATCTAGGAATTACTGACATCGTATTCGGATTGGTATACTAAAGTAGACAAAAATAAAATATTATTGGAACTGGGCGAGAAATAAAACATACAAGACGTTTTCTATATAATGGTGTATACATCATCAATGTTTTACTCTTCGCTCTATCGTTTTCCGTGTAATCAGGCCTCTTACCTTCATATCAGCCGTTGATGTGGTTCTGTCCCTTTAATAGTACACCACAATATCGCATTAGAAATTGGGTAGCACCCACAAGAAACGAACTGGAATTTCTGTTAACAAAGATTTCGATTCACAAGTATCAATCAGGAACAAATTAAAGAGATTCTTCGGCTAACGGTTGTATGTAATTCGTCCCGTAATTGCATTCTTTAGCCGAAATGTGATGTGCCTAAGATTACTGTAAAAAAACGTTTAATTCGTTCTCGATGCTGTTCACTATATAATATCACAAACATTATTTTTCATGTACTTTAGACGTAGACATCTATGGTTGTATGTTTTATGTGATGTTTTTGTCTTATTTAATTGAATAAATAAAATAAATGTACATATCTTTGTTGGTCACAAACGTACTAATAAACGCAAAATTGCAAAATTGATTCATCAACGATTTGTTTTTCAAGCATCACTCAGTTTCTTAAAGTGCGATAGATTTTCATGCCCTTAAGAAATTTGTAATCGCTGTGTGTTTGTATATTCCTTCATGTTTAGTGATGTATGTTAGAGTGCGCACATCAGCTGAAACATTCTATATTTCGGGAAAATCTGGATTCGTAAAAAAAGGTAATTTTTTTTATACATTAAGTACATATTTTTAACAAACTGAAATTGTATTGAAAGCAAAGAAATGAAACTTTTAATTAATAAATCAATACAAGTCAAATTAAATATAGCCTTGCCTACCAGCGAATACGTTCAAGTGAATTCGCATAGTAAGTTATTTTTAATCATGTTTAAGTTTGATTTCAAGATCTCCCTCAAGACACTGCATCTCTCCTGATGCAATTTTCACTCGCCAGCGAAAGGTTTCGTGGAGAGGCTTACTACACAGCTTGTGCCACTCAAACGTACTCTCATGGTAGAGCACTCTTCAACTTCATAAAGACGGTTCTATTTTGAATCTCTTGATTCGTTTTGGTCATTGGACAATGGAAACTAACCCGTGGTGTAGTAGTTAGAGCACTACACTTGTGGCACTGTTCCAAACCCCGAATGATCCAAGATAGAGGCGAAGGAATGAATGTGTAAAAAAGAAAATGAGGACCCAGAGCATGTACTATTTTTCATTTATTTATTTTTTGTCGAATCTACATCTGAGCATGTACTATGGGAATGCGAAATGTATGGTGAGGAGCGAAGGGAGTATTTGCGATTTTAGAAATCTAAGAGTGTGAAGAAAGTGAATAATAAGGCAGAATTACTAAAGAACAAGGACATGTTTTTAAAAAAATTTAAGGAATATGTAACTGTGAAGGGCATGGTGAGGGATGAGTATAAAAGATGTGAAAGTTGAAGAGGATGTAAATAAAAAAGAGCTTCATAATCGGTAGACACCAAAATATTTTTTTTTTTTTATGTATGATCCAAATACAGTTTACAGTGGTGGACAAAACGGGTCCTCTCGTTCCCCGGTCTCTCTCACCATTCATGTCCATCACCAACATTAGTATCTCCTCATTCTCCCGCGTTGCCACCTTAGTTTCATACAGCGACGCAACACTACCTTGTGCAGTCTCTCCATCAAAATGCCGCACGAGATTGGAAGAGCGCATTATTACGGTTTATTCACGAATCTGTATTTTAAGATACTCACTCGAGTCATGTGGTAATAAGTAAGGAGTTGGTTCTGCTACATACGAGTATGACAATTCCTGGTTGCGGAGCGAGAACCGAACAAAGTTCTTTCTGGTTCAAGGAATCAACATCTATTAACATTGTTCAGAGGAAATGAATTAACATTGTTCAGAGGAAATGAATCACAAAACATGAAATTATTTAAAATATATAAAAATAGAATTAATAGTTCACATTTACATAATAATGGTTTCAATCTTATTTATGGTTATTGAACCGAAAGAAAAAAATATGAAAGTAGTTTGAAACATCATCAAACACAAATATTCTGTTTCTGAAAACAAAACATTTATTATAATATTTATGAATTAAAATACTTGACTGAATTTTGATTATGATGATGATAATAAGAGAATCCAAAATGTAGACACCATTTTCCTCTTCGAATTAGTTCTCGAATATTTTCAAATTACGGATGAAGTCCATGGAGTTTGTATCCTAATCAGAATTATTTCCGGAGGAAATGTGCATTATTTCATATATACTGCAATGACATGTAAAAGAAATAATTTACAACGAAAAATACACTGTATTTATGTTTAATACCGCGCAAATATACAACCCGCCCACGTTTCGACCGCCTTCAGAGATAAAATTACAGAATGCTTTTATCGTATATACGACCAAGAGACCTGTTGATTTTTTACTCCATACTCTGAAAAATTTCGCAACACCTTCAAGAAACGCTAGGGTTCACGAGTTCACATTTAGTGTATATTAAAGTACAATTTACTTTCTTCTGTATGAGTAATAATGAAATGAGAATTCCACAAATTAAATGGGACATTTTATGATCCATTGTCTAGGAATTTCTCGTTGAATACATTCCTTAAAGCAAAACCCTCATTCCCACTAATAAACGTTAAGTGCTAATTCTCTAGCTAGATAAATTGTTAGTGAACAAATCAATACCTAAAACACAAAATAATTGATATGTTAAATAGAAACATGTTGTTTGCTTCTAGGATGAAATAGTCGTATTCTAGGAACTAGATTTGCGTGTGAAGCTTTTTGTTATATGTAATAAAAGTGATTGCGTCAATCACATTGTAATACTTGCTTTTTTTTGTTACAGGTGAGTTGTGCAGGACCTTCTTTCAGCGGAAGGTAAAGTAACTTATTACCATTGACGATACTTGAGTATACATTTTGACCATATGGTTCAAACATGGAACTTGCTACAGATCGAAAGTTCGCTAACGGATTTTCAAGTATGAATTCTTCTAAAATATATGTCCGTCGTGACTTTCAGTTGGTTGTTTCTTTATACATGCTCATTCATGCTCTTTGGCTAATGAGCAAAAGGTAAGGGAGAGAATGAGAGAAATAGTTAAATTTTCTCTATATCAGAGACGGAGACTAATGGTTTGAAGGGGGAGCGGATTAAGTTAATTAAATGATTTAAAAGTGCAGGTGATTCATGAATACAACTTCATCAATATTTAAATTTGAGTCATGAGTCATTGATAACTAAAATTACAGAAAAACTTACAATTAAGTAACCATTTCATTTGATTATAATTCATAAAAATGATCTTCAAAGGAGGGTTAGTATATTTCATTGAATTTCCATGAGTAACCTTTTTTAATGTATTTCCACAATATTAAGTCGTCTGGTATCAGGGACATACCCGAAAATTTATTTCAGGGTAGGGGGGCAGCATATCACATTCACATATTATACATGTGTTTATATATTATACAAATATGTGTATGTTTGTGTGCGTGAGAACATGGAAATAGGAGAAATACAAACAAATTTCTTTTAATTTGGGGGGCGGGGATTTATCCCCCAAACCCCACCCCCACCTAAGAATGACCCTGTAGCGATATTAATAATTATATCCTCGTCAAGTGTCGTATCCATGTGCTTCATAAAAGAAAACTGTTAAAGTCGACATAAATGTTCTTGTTTTCTTAATACATAACATTTTGACCTTATTATAAATACACTTATCAGGTCATTTTAACCACGCGTGCATGATAGTATACGAAAACATAATTACCAACAATTTTATTTTTTGTGTCCCAATATTTTTTTTTTTAATATACAATTTTCAATGACTCTTATCTCACCATTATTGTCCTTGATTAACCATTACTCAGACCAGATACCCCGAAACAGTCTCATGCCAAGGGGTGTATCAAGGTAAAGCCAACATAAGAAATTTCCGTGTCACGTCTGTAAACAAATCCTTTACTAATAGAAGAATGCTCTTCATTGAGAAGTTCGCTCAAGAGAAACACTTCAAAGATTAGTGTTCCGAGTGGGACAGTCAAAAGTACTGTAGAAGACCGAGCGCATTCCTTGCACCATAACAGCTACTCCAAATGACAGAAGCGGCTGCTTTAACCTGCGCTGCGAAACAGCGAAAGGACGCCTTAAAATGTGTTCAGTCATGGACCTTCTCTTAATGAAAGCACTTTTTGTTCACCTCGAATGACCTCAGGCCATTCTGTTTTTGCTTCGGACTTGTTTCTCAACACACAAATAAGAAGTCTGAATGCCGACAGTTGTAAGAAAAATAGACCAGCAGTTGAGGTTCTAATGAGTATGGTTCATGCTTTAAGGATCGATTAAAAATATATCCATTTATTATTTTATTAAAGAAGCAACATCTGTGAAAACACTTTTCTCGGAATCGAATTTTAATGTTTAAGTTGTTTGAAAAGTAAATTTTTTTTCGTATTCTTTGAGGGAAAACGAAATGTATGATGTCAATCTATCCAAAAAATGCTTAACCAACAAAACGTTACATGTATAGCAATAAAACCATCTGAATAGAGCGCACTCGCTAATAACGGACAGAATTTCATGATAATTCTCCACAGTAAGGGGAGTTTTACTTCTATGAAACACACACGAAGAAATAGACGACAATGATAATAGTAAAAAAAAATTATAAACTGGTGTCATTTTCAAAACATTAAAAGGCTCCTTGCAATGTACTGCCGGAAATGCAAAAATCAGATATCTTACAAACATGTCACCTGACAATTCATAGTTAGGACTAAATTTTACTTCTAGCTTGGCATATACCGTAAGACCGCGCCATTTACATGTATTAACAGGCGAAGTACAATAGTACAACAATGTTATTATAATAATAGTGTTAGAAAATGAAATGCTCAATTACCAATGTGCATTGAATAATAAAAGTAATGAAAATGTACCATAGCGTGCTATGTGAATTCCGGAATCACCTGCAAAGTATACACTTAGTTATTGTTAGTTTCCACTCACCCAAATTTAGCTTTAAGTTGACATTATTGAGATATATTTAACTTTCTGACGTTTCGAACGGGGAAAATTAATTAGAAATATATAAAATAATGAGTGTAATAAACGAGATATCGATAAAGACAATATTAATACAAAATTAGAGAAACATTTGCACATTCCCATTTGAATAATGAAGAAGCAGTGAACTGGCAGAGTATTCACAAACCTGTGGCTTCGCGGATGATGCAACGATGTGTCAGGAGTTTCTCGTCCGAAGGCAGGCTTCCGTCTGGAACAAGCAGATATTCAAGTTATTGACTAATTTGGACAAGAATGACAAGAAACATATGAGAAACTATTGAAGAATACTTCATTCTGACTGGTGTACTCAGGAATATACGTGCAACACCTCAGCTTTTCTGATGAACGCTTCATGATAATTATAATATATTATCATTATTATTTGAGAGATTGTTGGTATTTGAAGGATTCATATAAATTTATTATAGGCTGCAAACAGCTTCCAAAGGAACAGATTCTAATACATACGAGCGCAAGGAAACCTTTTTGAAAAATACGTGCGGGGCCATACAAACATCTATTAATTCCAAGTCATGCTGTACAACTTAACAACATTGTGGGAACAACTGCTCAAGCGTTGCTACGAGGACCACTGACGGCAGTACAATTACTAGACGAATGAATTCTAAGTAACTCTGGGCCGCCGCTTTGTTGCCAAGTACATACATCACGGTTTGGAAATGATAGTTGACCATGATACAGTACAATATCTTGGGTGGAACATTCCTAGCCACATCGTCTGACCTCAGTTAAATTTCTCCTTAATTCAGCTGGCATTAAACTTCGCGCACATACAATGACGAACAATTTTCGTGTTTCCTTTCTACATGAGGCTGAATTCAATGCTTCGATCAAATTGGAACAAGCGTGTTTTTATCCAATTGATTAAATAAATGAAATATGATCAAAAAAGCAATTGCAAACTGCGGTGAAGGAAAATAAACCCATTTACTCCGTGGAGTGAAGGACAACAAACTAATAGGATGGTCCATTGATTGTTTCAGGTAAGTCAAGTATCTCATTCTCTACGTGGTCACTGACATTAACGGATTTATTGACATTAAAGCGATCCATAGCTTCATTTAGAGGTCAGTGAAATTTACAGGAGGTAATGTCTCAATTCGTGGATCGGATAGAGAAGGGTACGCAGAAGTACTAAGGCCCTACCATTGCTCATACTCACACACACACCCTTTCACTCCTTTCGATTCACGAATATTATCCTAGACCTTCCATAATTAGTAATTGAATGAAACATATATTGGATATTGTCCCCATGTGATCCCTGAGTCAAGAAAATAGGGAACCATAACTGGATTCTCAACATAAATTACACTACTGGAAGCCTCTGGTCTCAGGACAGTTAAAAGCTTCCCTTTTCAATTCTGTTAATCCCAAAGACACTATAAACTACTAATTTATTCATTGTGCAGAACACACCAAATCTACTAGTGAATGTTTCTCAAGATTGAAGACATGAATGTTCTGTTGTAGAAATCCGAAAGTTGTTACAACAATATTTTCAAATCGAACGCCAAGTAATTTCATACACATCGTATTTCTTCTGAAATAAGATTCACAGAATTGAAGAGAGGACACAATTCCTTTAACCTTTGTGATGATGCAATTGATGAAGATTAAGATTTGGCAAATGGCTTAATAATGAAATGTCACCCAACCTTCCCTGAAGCAAGGAATGACCTTGGTGTTCCACGCACTCCAGACACACCTCCAGGCAGAAGCCAGTGACTAGCACTTCTCAGATACATGACAGCCACTGTTGCGACACTTACATGGCCCGCTGCGGGTCATTGCTCCACGGTCGATGTGGACACGAAACACATCCAAAGGGCAGGAATCCACTGCTCAGAATTCCCAACTTTCCTTAAGTAGTTTCGAATATTTTTCTCTAGACCAGTGGTTCCCCAAGCTTGCGCTGTGGCGCGCAGGGGTGCCACGAAAGATGTGCCCCGGCATGGGGCGCCATAAATTTAAATCTTATTTATATTTTTCTAACAATGAAATCCTTTCCACAAATTGTACTATTTTATATAATAATTTATTTACTACTATAATATATTTATCGTTATTCTATCATAAAAAATTATTCTGGTTAAATATATAATATGAAAATGTTAATAAACTGCACAAGGAATAGATATTAAAGGTGCCGTCAGAAATGCTGTGTATTAAGGGAGCAACAGATCTAACCCCTACTGTAGACTGAAGACCTACACATTACTTTCAATCTAATTGCTGGGAATGGACAACGCTAATTTGGTCGGCAAGCTCACAGACCGACGAAGTTGGAAAACGACAATCCAGAAAAGGATGAATCTTTTGAAAGGAAGAGAGAAAAATTCATTTATTATTTATTTTATTTCATGTTGTATGGCGAGGTTCAGACCATGCTCTTCCACCTAACCGTAACTTGAGGGAGGGAATCGGGTAGGAGATACGTTGGGTTGCCGTGGAACTTATGGTACTGAATAGACTTTCATCTGAAGTGAAAACCCCTGGTGAAAACCTCACCTGGTTTGAATCCTCGCTCTACGATATGGTGGACGCAAACACGCGATCTCTAGACGAAAAGACAGTTTTGATAATAATTTTTGATAAGTATGAAAGAAACTTAAAAAACAAACAAAACGTTTGTCATAATGGCAAGTGCAGTATTTAGACGAAGTAATTTATAATAAGAAAGCTTATGATGACTGTCATTCGAGTCCGCAAGTATCACACATTGCAATATTCCTGACGTAGCCATACGTTGAGAATCCAAACGTTATCTTGACATTTCGCCTCTTCTGTAGCTGACCCTTGCAGTAACAGATGACGCCTCCAAGAATCTTCAAAAGACACGGAAGAAGAGACAAAAGGCAACTCCAACGATAGAATGAATTGAGCAAGTACAATATTGAGAAACACGCAATATGTAGTAGCAAAAATTTAACACATTTAACGAAGCAAACTGATGAAATTCTGAAGATGGAAGATGACGAAATCCCACATGTGTGCTCAAGTGAAGTCGATGTTTGACCTGGAGCCCACGTTCCTGGGTTCACGTCCCGGGTGAGGTGTACATTTTTTCCCCCTTCATGTTTCATAGTCATATCTCTGAAGAGATCATGTAATTTATCTATGGTACATGTACTGTAGAATCAAAAATTCCCTTTTTAAATGAAATTTCATAGAAGTTGTAACAAATCATTTGGTCATCAATGATTTATAAGGAGGAAGATTACAATCACGTACAAAAATTAACTAGTGTATTCTTTATTTTGAAAAAGTATTTCTAATATTTAGTACTATAATAAAATATTTTCGTATTTTACTGTAAGGCGGGGCAATTCCAAACACAAATTTCTATTTTCTCTCACCAGAAAGGCCAAATCAAATATCAATTCTGACAGTGTAACACGAACTTTAACCGCAGCGTAACCCCAACGTTTGATGAAAAACTTGATGTAAAATGTACTCTTCGTCGCGAGCCGTACAAAAAGTTTGGTCCTAGGATATAAAATGCCACTACTAGAAATTCACGTTCTACAATATTTTACTCACTGAAAACTGAAAAAATTGTACTAATATTATGAATTAGATAAAGTATAAATAAATATAATTAATATTTTTATTTGAAATTTTACTCTATTCCAAAACAAGTTTTTAGTATCTATTTGCCAATATAGCCATTTTGAGATACCCTTACAATTTACAATTTATTGTGGAAACTATTCCTAATATTTCAATGATAAATTGATTTGTCTTGGAAATATAACATATCTTGAACATTATTTGCGTAACTTATTTTACAAAGAAAATTTGTGTCGCAACTTCTTCAGGTCAATATGTTTTAGTATTTTAATTCCAGGCCTCAGAAAATAACGTTTCCCCAGCAATGCATAAAAAATTGTTTCATCAATATAGAAATAAACTAAAACATATATTATAATTAAATAATGGTGTTGTATTCGGTTTATCATTAATACATAAATGTTTAATTATATTTTAGATAAATAATTCTGAGGATACTTTTATTTATTTCTTACAATTAATAACATTTTAATCGCTTAACGAGTCAAAACAGTATAAACATCGCATAATAAGTTTTTCCAAGCAATAAAAAATTGTATTCAACATTTATTAATTTCAAAGACACTGATAACTATGTTTCGCCACAACATAGGTCATCAAGTACGAGTAATTCCTCACCAACATTATTTTTACAGTGACCTCTTGGAATGATAACGAATTTTGTCCATCCCACTCCGCCGACGTGTCGGAACAAAAATGGCGTTCACAAAACACGCTAGCGGGTCAATCGGCCAGCAGGAACAGAGCAAGTTGTTTCCTAAGAGTTGGTCACGATCGTTTTCAGAGCACGTTCCATAATTTCACGCGAGTTTTATCCTGTGAACGATTCGAAACAGGGAATTAGAATCGCGGACGGAAAGAACCAGTTCAGTATCGCCGAATGCACTTAGTGGGTTTCCATGAAGAGAAAAGTCTCTGAAGTAGATAGCAGAGAAACGATTCCACCAATCCCTATTCATTTCTTCAGATCCAACAACAACACGCAAACGTCGTCAAAGACGAGCAAATTTTACGGCATTAAAATGAAGTTATGAGATAAACAGCAAAAAATATATTTCAGTGCAATCGAGTTAATCCGGACAAATTCTATCGACGTATTCTGTAAACCGACACACCAAAAGTCGCACTTTTCAACAATATTTCAACAATGTAATAAAAAATAAGGAAATACTGAAAAATATTCAAATTAGTGTTATAAATACTTAAATACAGAAAACTAATTAGTGTTAATTTTTAAATTATTTGATAATTTTAACATATTACGTTCAAAAGGAAATACTCTTAAAATGAGTTTTTATGAACAATTCAACAAGGACATGGAAGCAAGAAATGGAATGTTTCGTTAGGTCAAAAGAATTCCGTGGTTGGAAGAACCACTCTGAATCGTAGTGTATGACCTAAAGCTACGTTAATCTCCCAAATGAGATAAAAAAGTACATCAAACAAGACAAACCTAACTGTTATATTGTATTCAAATGAAAACAACCGAAATTTCTAGTATGTTAAATTGAATTCTGGACAGTAATTCCACTGAATGTAACGAACAGAATTTTTGAAAATTGTAGAAATATTTGCTATTGAGTTAATTTCAACCTTTGCCGAAAAGTAAAAGATAGAAATAAGAAGGTTTAATAAAATAAGATAGCAATTTCACCTTCTAGGAAAGGAAATAAAATTCGAGATATTTATTTACTGCATGATGATTAAGGATTGGAAGTGAAGTAAAACATCTGAGTACTGCGGAAAATCTATTTCATCCCAATGGTCGTTTTTCGGTCGTTCGGAGACATGCTGATCGTTTCAGTTCGGTCGATCTTACCGTTCAACCGGTAGTTCGTAATGATACATGTGACAAGCATCACAAATTCATCACTCCCACCTTTCTTTTCACTCTGTCGAAACGACGCAGGCCCGAGACGCACATCCATCGAGTGTCTTCGAAGCTCTTAAAAGATGCTCAACGCGGCAGATAACGCAACTAATGGCTCTGATGACACATTGCAAAGGTAGCGGTTTGCATTCGACTAGAGATCTCTTACTTCTTAGTAGACACATGTTTCATCCCTCCCTTACACATACACGGCTTCACACTAGTGGTGGTTATATATAAGGGTTCTTGTACAAAATATGATTTATGGCATCCGCACATCGCCTATAATAACCATTCGTCATTTACTCATAATTTTTTTAAAAAATTATCATCAATTCTCGTGAGGACTTTAGGAGATACAATGCTCAACGTATACTAATTTAAATAAGTAAATGAACGGCGCAAAAATATTAAATCCACCACTGCCGTTGGGCCCTTCAATCGGAAAGAATGGTCCTATTTTCTTCCTGAAAGTACATTAATTTATTGTTCTCCAAGTGATCATTTGCAGATCGTACCCCTTTTTCGATACCCGCGCAACACAAGCAATTATCAATTACTTTTCTTACGCGGGTTTGGCTTCGAGACCAGTTAACGTCTTGCTCTCTCTTCATGGACATCACAACGATTATCATCTATCGTCTTCATTATCATAATTCGACGGAAATACGCCTCGGGAGCATTCTTGGCACGAATCTGCATAGTTTGTGTGTTTAGCATTCAGATACCAACGCGGAGTTCCAAGACACAACAGATAATATCTCGCAAAACAAAGTTCGCTTTAGAACATTTGCATCGCTTATGAGATATACAGAATGATTCGACTTCATGGAACAAACTTACGGGTTGGTACAGGACACGGTAACAATTATTTATTGCATAGGAATGTGACAGATACAAGTGACGCGATGAAAAGTAAATAAGTTTTATCTTCTTGAAAGTCTAGAAATTCCATGTATTTCTTCGACCTTTTAATTATATTTTTAAGGATAAATCGCTTGTGCATAGCGGAGTAACATGATATCTGTAGGTGCATAGCCAGAAATTTATTTTGGGGGGTGTCCACACTCCGGGAGGTCTAGAGGTGCGGGTGGTCCAGGGAATTCTTTTGAAAGCATGATGCTTGAAAACCCGATTTTGAACTATCTGAAGAACCTTTGAACTCTTACGTAAACCATGACTTTACGAAAATAATGTCTTATCATTCACAGTATTCACATTTTCCTCGATCCGCCTACGATTAGAACTGAAATTGGAAAAGAACTATGTTATGAAGAATTACAACCTATTCCTTGTTTAGAATCTTACATTATTTTTGTTATCTCTATGGATAAAGAAGAATGTCTCGGGTTTGTACGTCTTTTATACAAATCTACAGTTTTAATCCGAGCGTGATGAAAATTTGCACACTTGAGCTTCAAAACTCTGGGAAGTGCACTGTGTACTTGAGATGTCGAAAAACAACCTCTCTTCCCCATTTTCATTACTTTTGGAATTTTTGCTTATTTAATTTCCAAGTTTTGATTTTAATCACTGAAAATAAGAAGCGCGCACGTCCTTTCACATGCGTGATCTGTTTAGGCAAAGTTGATGACGTCAGTATCTATCATGTAGAAAAAAAATCTATCCCATTTATTCTCCCGGGCAACGCCGGGTTCATGCAGCTAGTTTATTATAAAAAACAATTATTATTTTTTTAAATTGACGGTTGTCTGGACACCCAGAACACCCCCCTCGCTACGCCACTGTACCGGACTCAATGGATGGATCAATGGTAATATTTTACATCCATTGGAATTGCTGGTCATAATCTTAGTGATCGAAAAGTCGGTATGTAAATGAGCAGCCTCATAACCTGAACCTCTCCAAAATACATGTAATAAATAAATAAATAACCGACAGCGGTGGTCTAGTGTAGTAGCTTGCATTATTCCGTACAGACTTCGCTTACATGATTCCGCGGAGAGGTAGAGAGCGGGTGCAAACCCTGCTTGGCCGAACAAGGTGAGGTTTTCGGCTGGGGTTTCCCTTACCTAATCCAGACAAACGCCGGTTCGGTACCAACAGTTCCCAGGCAACTCACCATATCTCCTTCCCAATTCCCTCCAGTCACAGTGGAAGTGCCTGAACCTCGCCTGAACCTCATGGCTCGAACCTCGCCAAAAGACATGTCATGATAAAAATACTCTCGAAACAGACCACGTCTCTTTTGACTAAGAGATGAATGAGAGCAACACTCCTCTAATAAATGGAGCGATACACAAAGGGTAATTGGGAGAGTGCGTCGAAGGCGTTCCGAGAATTGGAGCACGATATTAAGCGGAGGTTCGTTGACGGAGCGGGACGGAAGAGGGAGGGGATGGAGAAGAGAGGAAGAGGATGAGGAGAGAAGAATGGGTGCGCCCACTTCACAGTATCTCCCCCTCCCCACCCCCCAACCTCACATAGCACTTCTCCTCTTAGCACTCATTGGACCGACATCACACTCGCGAGTAATATAGCGTACACATAAAATTACATTATAACAAATATTCAATGAAATTATCTATCAAGAAAAATTTGATATTTTACGAATTTCAGGAGAAGAAAGTAAAAACTTGGGGCGCGCCATGTTTAATTCCGTGCACGAAAGTACCAAGGTACCATGTGTTCAAGTGATATTGTTTCGACACTCATCATGTTTCCATATGAAATATTTTTTTGTTTTTTTTTATCGAAAAAAAAGTAAAACTTTCAGCAGTCGGAAACAAAAGGATAATACATTTGGTTAGTAGGGTGAATGTAGTCAAATAATAAATATTAATTAAATGAATTTGGTAAAAATATATAATTACAGGAAATGAATAAAATACATATAGGGAGGAAACACTGAATAGTAGCTAGATTTATTTGAAAATGATCATGAAATTAGCATTGGGTAGATTCTCGGCGAACAAGTTTTTCTTGGTTTTCCTGGTTTTCAGGATTTTCACATAGTTCTAATAAGTTGCTATTTATTGTAGATAAACCAGTTTCTTTATTCAAGATCGTTTTTTACCATCCAATCGTACAGAAAGTTTAAGGGAAGTATTGTAATGCCGCAAACAATAAGTGAAAAAAGGCACCCGCAGCAGCTAAACTTTATTTTAATTTGTTTCTTATTAATGTTTTTAAATATATTTCCTTTTTAATAGGGTTTATTTAATTATTTTTTTTCAATTTACTACCAGACACATTAAACTTGAAGGTATAAACGAACTCTTTTAAAATATTATGTTTAACTCGCGACACCAATGTTTGAATCGATACATTACAAAATGAACCTGCCATATTTTCACACAACAAATACTCTTTGAATGAGATTAAAAGCAAACAAAAAAACAATATCAGCTGACAAACTCGACATAATTTCACGATGGTATATATGCGATCTGCGTTATTTCATAACCAATTCAGATAATTTATTAGACGGTAATTTATTAGATGACGAAACAATGATTTCACGCTTGGCCTAATACTCACCTTTCTCCACAACTTCCGCTTTTTACGCTGGCAAATGGAGGAGGGAGCAAAAACGCGAGTTGCGAAAGGAATCTCCGAACAAAAGAAAGCAACAGGTGGAAATCGGACACATGACAGACGCGGAGAGGAGATCAATTGGACCGCTAGCCATTGGCTGAGGTTGTTCAGAGCATTCAGGCTTTGGCATTCCTTGAACTTTTAGAGTCCATAAAGTCCAAGATAAACAGTAAAACTTCGGTTACTGTCGATGGCAAAAATCATAAAGCGAGAAAAACTATGGAAATTATTTGCGTATAATCAAATGTAAGAACAATTAATACGTTGTAGACCATCCAAGAATTCGTACCAAAAGCACATTTTATAATAAATATTATGTTTAATTCTTAAAGTAATACGAAATTGACATAAAACAAATATAAAGGAATAAAAGACCATTTAATAATAACCCTTTTTAAGAACCTTAAGGTATCGACCCATTATCAGCGATCTTTTCCCTTCTTGGTCTTTGGACCAGAGTCCGGATTCTAAGTCAGTGAACCCACATTGCAGTTCAAAGAAGCTCGTTTCTGTTGCATTTTAAAGATTTACCTCAAATGGGACAAAAACCAATATATCCAGAAACAAGTACGTAAATAGTTTTCGCAAAATTAGCAACGTGGTCGACAAAATTCCAGAAATCCGACGAAAACCCAGAAAAAATTGTTTCAAAAAATCTACGAAATCAAAACGGACAATAATAGAAGTCAACAAAAAACGAGAAATTCTAGTATTTGGGAGAGCTATTATTATACCATCACCAACAGCATTCATTTTGAAGACACAAGCAGTGGGGTACCTACATCTCGTGAAGCCCAAGCTCGTATTTCTGGAGGTCCCAATACTAACGCATGTGGAGGTCCACATACACGTGTGCGTACTAGTACATATCCAATGAATGAAAAAGAATTGAAATTTGAGTTTTATTTATTATTAAGACGAACTTTTATATATTTTACGGCTTTAATATATTTCAGATAATATATTAAATTTACGAGTTTAAATTATACTTGGAGACATTCGGTGACACATGATGAAGCCCAGGAAGAACAGCACTCTTCGTCCCCACCTAAGTACGCAAATGCATGATGATAGCACAACGCTGTGACCAATTTGTCAATGGCATCCGACTGAACAAAAGCTCGAAGAAGGAACACAGACGCCTGAGGGTTCACGCCCCAAGAAGGAATCTGTCTCACTTCCTACTATCACTCCCACATTCAGCTCAAGAGATGTTACGTAGCATCCAGTTCGAACATAACGACACCATTAAGAAGCCGCAACACCAAATCAACTCGCACAAAGAACGTTCATTATGGAATATCATACATCATGCTACTTTCTTCACTGTCGCGACGCAATATGCATTAAATTCTAAGAAAGAGTTATAATACTTTGGAATGAGTAGATGGGAACCATAATAGAATCAATATTACACTTCTGTAAAAATGCATTATAAATATTGGCTCCCTAAATTACGTAACTGCTAAAATGGAAGGTATCTTAGGATATTGGTTATTGTGTTCCGATCGGCAACTTATACTTATGAAATAATTTGGTTCGGGAAATGGGATTAAGTTGAGGAGAGTAGCAAACTTTTTGTAAAGAGACTTTTCTCACAATACGGGGCACTCAAAACAGCCAGGATAATTTCCCGTAATCGAGTTCTGTTACGGAAATGTGTTGACTAAAAGTTAAACGAGAATCGTATTTCAATTTATTACGTAACTGATTCGCAAATCGAGAAAAAAAAATTGCAACTCAACCTCTAGTTCAATTTATACTAATAAAAGTGAATTGTACGGAATGTCATTAGTAAGGAAATCGAAAAGAATTATCGAAGAAATTATTTGAAATTTCGAAGCAATCTTCCTGAAGGTCACTGTAAATAAAAAAGGAAAGTATATTTCATATTGATGAATTTAAAGAGCAGAAAAACACTTGAAGTTGACTGCTAATCATTAGACGTGTATTAAAACCCTCTGTACGATAAAATATATCAATCCATAGTACCAATTTTTCTTTGAATGTTGATGGGTTTTTTTTGTATATTTGTTTAACAATGGAAATAAATTTTTTTTTGTTTTATTTTGTTTTATTTCTGAATTGTTTTAAAAATTTGAATGTTCAGTAATTATTATTTTAAGTCTCTTTTCAAATCCCGGGAAATGCCAGGTTATTCTGCTAGTATAACATAAATTTCATCATTAAATTTTCGACGGAACAAAAAGCATTTTGTGATCGGCAAACACATTAACAAGTTATATTTATAACCTAGTTTATTTTTCAAAGCAATTTACAATTCCCTTTCACTTTAAAATTTCAATATTTCAAGAATTCAAATACTTAGTTTGTAAACACATCCGAGTAATGGTAAAATGTTGTTACTCATGGTACATTAGAGGCTTTCTGAAATTTGAGTGCGCGACGAACAACTTTAGAGAAAGGAGAGAGGGACTGCGCACTTGACCCATGTTACGTCAATCGCTATTCCTCTAACCATCCTATTGCAAACTCTTAAGAATATGTAAAACTAAAATCGTAAATGAAATAGGTAAAAGAAAAAGGCAGATTCAACGGATAACTGAACTTATATTCACAGTTAGCAAATGCCATCGACATCCCAATAATTTGTGTGCAATATATTAATTTTTTGAAGTAATAACTTTTCCACCAGATTATAGGCAACAGGTTTACTATATTATAACCAAAGTACGAAATCCAATTTGTAAATATAATTTTCATAAATAAGTACAAAAATAGGTATAACAAAGATAATTTTAAAATATTTGCCAAATTTAAAATTTTTCAAAATACGTATTATGAAAAACATTAACGTGTTCATATATGTAAAACGCGTTGAAAAACAGTTGAAGACTTTCCAACCCAATGAAAGGCATTATAAATTAATGATTTGAATCACGTAGTATCAATGATAAATCAAACATTAGGAACCACACGAGGCGAAAGACACTTCATTCGAGAGTTAAGAGTACCCATTCGAAAAAAAACACGATTCGACAGAGAGGTGTGAAGAAAAGTATTTCCTCGCATATCATCCGAAGGGGGACCGGAACGAAAGCATTAGCGCATGCACGCCTCTCACCCGAATTACTCGGTGCATACGGGGCGCGGGAAACCTTGTCCGCACCTCGCACGACAGCCAACCTTCCGACGTTGAATAACTCTCGCACACCTTCTAGGATCACGCGTGGAAACGCCGACACAGGAATTTAACCCGAACAGATGTGAAGGAGAAACAGAGAAAGAGAAAAGTGAATTATGCTGACCAAAGGTCATACAATAAAATGCAAATGAATTAAAGGAAATAAACACGTACCCGTCAAAGGAATATTGTGTCTTCATGCGCATGAAACTAGGGCTTAGGGATTTTATAGTTATTCACACAACCATCGATTAATTCAAACAAAGAAAAATAATCGATTATGTTTAGACCGATTAAACTTTACGATTCATTCGGGCAATTATTAAATTATATTAATTTATCTTTACTGAAGAATTAGGTGTACATAATTTATATACGTACATTAATTGCAATACGATGAATACTTGGAACAACTTTAAAGTTATAATAATAATGTAAAAGAACTATGTGAAACTAATCGATGAATATTACTCGTACAATGTAATACTCGATCACTTTTCTATAGACCGAAGAAAGAACGAAAACACTGAACGCATTAAGAGAATTTGGGAGAAACGAAACAATAAAGGGATAAATGAATTTTTGAGATGGAAAATAAATATTCCGAAAATTAACTGTCTAATTGCAATAACAAATCGTCTTCTAGCTTCGTGTATGTTAGTTGTTACTACGAATTTTTGTCTTAAGACAATGTCTGACGTTCGAGAGAGTTGGCGGAGGGAAGGGGGATCCTTTCATGAACGGAGTTCCAGGCACGTAGGCTGAAATTGATATGGGGAGAGGGTCCAAACGTTTCGACGAATTTTAATTGATGTCAGGTTTGAAATTTTATCCTCGTATTTTAAATTTGGTTAGTTTTCTTTGTAAATTAGTTAGCAGATGGTAAATTAACGGATAAAATGTTTTCATAAAATAGAATAATAATAATTATTTATTTTTTTCGATAGAATATTTACAGTCATAACATTATGTCATTACATTTTCATTTCATTTGGTTATCCGTATTTCTAAATGTCATTTTTCGGATAAACGTTTTTCTCTTCATGTCGTAGTTAGCAAGACAACTCTTTGTCATGCTTTTGCTTTCATATGACCATTTTCTCTGTGGGGACTTGGGTTCAATCTGCTGTGTCTCTTCTGCCTTTATTACACTCCTCAATAAACATGTGACCAACGCATTCTAAGAAAATTTTGTTTCTCTTTTGTGAGGAGTGTATTTCTTCACAACTCTCCATACTCAGTACTCCTTTTTTAAGTCTCATTATCATGTCTTTCCTCACCGTGCCCGCACACACACATTCGTCCTTACTTGTCTTTCTTATTACGTCCTGGATGTAAGCTAACACATCGCGTGCTTCCGTTGTCTTCGAGAATTTTCAAATAATGTGTATGAGAAGAATTGGGGTACTATCACCTCTCCCGTGTCTCGCGGCGCGTGGCCAGACCTCCCCGACCGCATCGCAGCCCGTGCAATGGAAGGCCGTGTTGCATCGCTTGCCCTGGGGCGTAGGGCGTATCAGCTTCTCCCGTCTGCTGCATACGATGCAATTACGTGCAGCAGCGTCCACCATTAGTTCACGCCATCGCCGCTGCGTTCGCGGTATGCGCCCCACGGGGATTTCGTGCACTAAGGCGATACAGCAGCCGTTGGAAAAAGGTGATTACGGATTCTGTCACACAACAAAGCGAAAAGGGTTTGAAACATGGAATACAGGTCTGAAAATCTCATTCAGCAACTCCACACCGGAATTTAGTAACTCGGTATGTGAAAAACCGAAGTCGAGACATTCCTTTCGACGTGTAGTTTAAATAAATAAAAAAATTGTCGTTAAAACAGCAGTCACAAGTTGACAAGGGACAATCCCATCTATTCTGACACAGGGGCCCTAAGACCAAGGAAGATTTAACATTTTTGCACCACAAAGAAAAATCGTGACAGGCTCCTCCCTAAAATATGAACAAAAATACTTAGTTGCTTGTTATATCTACAGAATATTTAACAATTATTACTTTCAACAGATTATAGAGTAATAATATATTCCTTCTATTATTGAGACATAATTTAGAAATGTGTATATATATAGTGTTCAGTAGAGTACTCGACCTTAGTATTATATTTTAACAACAAACACTCAGAAAGAAGGTCAAAAAATGAAAAGACGAATTTCTGCCTACGTTTCGACGTTTAATACAATGTCTTCCTC
>NNCF01129955.1:2274-79860 GCA_002313205.1 Laupala kohalensis | reverse complement strand
ATATATATATATATATATATATATATATGTGTGTGTGTGTGTGTGTGTGTGTGTGAATTGTTGTTTATGGATATAAGATTATAATGTATTTATTGACGGTGGTCAGGCGGAAGAGCCGGTCTGATGGCTTGATAATATAACCACATAATAAACCAGTTCATTATTATTAACCCTAGGTTCATGTCCGATAAACCTATAGATTAATCCGTTTCTCCCCAAAAGAAGATCGGAGAAAGAATCGGGTAAGACCGGGAAATGTGAGGTTATGATGATTTTGTGAAAGATACGTTAAAGTAAGCAAGTGATGATAGTAAAGCGTTCGAATATATCACAATTTACTGAAACACGCGATTCGCTAACGACTATCGTTACTCCGATATTCAGTGCTATAAAAGGTCGATATCGATTTACGACTCTCGTCTTGTGGTGCAAATGCACTTACGAACACAAGAGAAGACTGTTCAGGATCGGACTAGATAGAGATGCTACCCTGAAGTGAATCAGGGAAAAGCGGTTTACGTCTTTAAACCAAGATCCGCGACTTGATCTTATGACTTGAAACCTTAGGCTGCTACGCACTTCAATAACGAATGCAATGTAATTTTCAAACTATTATTCGATACTGAAATAAATCCTTACTTCCGATGAAAATACGTGAATTTAGAGAAATGAATAACGAAAGAGAAAACATTTCAACATGGAATGTCATGTATTGCTGAGCCAACAAGAAAACTATCTAACTACTCATTGTAGTCAATTCAAAACATACTTATTGATGTAAATATTCTATTCAAATCAAAATATTACAATATCATTTTATTCATAACAGAATCCTGCAGCCATAAATGATTCTAATATGTTTTCATCTCTTTGTGTTACAGGTACGTTGGTTGCAATCATGAAATCGGGACGCTTTTAACCATAGAGGTGACTGGTAATATATCTTCTAACTCCTTTGCTTCTGATTGGTTGCAATGCCTTGCCAGGGACAACATAAATGCTATCCCACTCTAAGAACATGCTATCGCAATTAGTAGACAAAGTAAGAGCCTACATACAGCGTCGAACAATACAACAGGAAATAAAATACCTTTTCCTTCGATAATGGCATACCAATGATACAAATATATCCTAATCAGAATCACATTTAAAAATTCCACATTTTAAAAATATCCATGTTTATGTACTTTCTAAGTACTTGTACCTTTAATGAGTGACAAAGGAAGGGACTTTTTTAGTTAATTTTTTTATTTTCAAGTTTAATGAACATTATTTTTTACCTTTTAGCACAGTATTTGTTGTAACAACGATTTTTACGTTTATTTTATCAATGAAATTATGCATATTTGAAAGAAAAATCGTTTTTTCAAAAACGTATGGAATTTTTTAAGATCTATTTTTTTTAAATATCCATAGTACATGTAGAAAGCAAAAACTAAAGTGAAGCAAGATGAATTTGTTTTAATTTCTTCACATAGCTCGAACTTTTGCGATTTGACAAAAGTAAAAATTTGTATTAAGCACCTCAAAAACGTATTGACGAACAAAATTTCAGAACTTCATCATCACCATCTGAATAAAATCTCCAAATTGCTGGAGTATAAATTTGAATGAAAATTTTGCTATTTTTATAATAAAATAATTTCTTTAATAAGTGCATAATTTTCTCCAAAGGTTTGTGTTTCTTACTATTATTTTTGCTTTTTAAACCCGTATTTACCTAAATTACTCGTGTCGGAAAAATTGAAACACGTAATCAACACCAAAAAAATGCAACAAAAAATCTGAACTTCTACAAAAAAAATTGGGTAAAAAATACAGTAACTGTACTTTATGATTCATGACTGTATAAAGCAACTGATTGAATTGACAACAATCGTGGATATAATTTTGGGCTGTAAACGAGTAGAAACTCAAACGGATCCACAATATTGGAGATACAACAAAAAATCTTCATGAAAATAATAAGAGTAACATAATTATAAAGAAAGATACCAAGAAAAAAGCATGTGGATACTTAGGAAAATAACTATCATGAAGATAACGTCTTCTGTGTTCGCAAGTCCAAATTCTTGAGACAGCTCGTTTTACCAGCGATGCAAATGGTCAAAAGTGATGCGACACATTACACAAATTAAGTAACATTACATATAAAAACACAACTCCATATTGCGTAGTGTATTATTATACAAAACTAATACATAAATCAATACAATATTTAAATAACAAACAAATAAAAGAAAATACAAAAACAGGAAAATGATAGATAATCCTCACAAGATACGTAACAAGCCATTTCACATATAATTTAAATAAAATAACATTTCTCCCTACACTTAGGTAGTCGCGAACAGAATTATTATTTCTATTTCATAATAACTAATAGTTAGAGAAATTGACAGTAATTACTAGGTACATTTTGCAATATATTTCCGTATCCCCGCATCTTTGTAAGGCATCTTCCTCCAGTTCCTGTGATGATGATAATAATAACACGTTTGGAATAGAGAACTCTTGCATGTAGAGCATGCTGTAGCGACATGCGAAGTCTTCACGGCTTCTGGACCCGAACACTGGGTGCTCTTCCTACTCGAAGAAAAACATTCGATTCAAATCTCCTTCTTGTCAGCAGATGATACCATTGTGTGGATGGAAGCTCATAGAGATCAGGATGTGATGCACATTTGAAAGAGGAACAGCAGCGGACAAACAATGTTATATTGTTGCAATGTAAGATCTTCGTTCCGACACTATAACCATGACGGTTTGACGTTCCGCATTTCAATATTTCTTAAGGACCTCGAAACTGTTGTTGAACTTTCTGATCTTTTTTATGAAAGAATAAACTATTATTTATCAACTCATCTTATAAATTTTTGAATTTGCGGGGTAACTATTTTAATAAAACCATCTTTACGATTTATGGGCTCTTATGGATGAAGCCTCGAAGGGGACTGTTTTTATTGAATTCCCAAGTAATTTCTCGTGGAAATGATACAAAAAGCTATTACACGTGTACGAAATTAGTCGTATTGTATTTCTGGACAATTAAGAAAGTTATTTAACAAAAAAAGCCGCAAAATTAGAGAACNTAACAAAACAAGCCGCAAAACTAGAGAACTCATTGAAATTAGAGATCATTCTTCAAATCTTTTATTTCAATTTAAACAGTATAATTAATGATTTACAGTTTAAATACATCGTAATTAATGAATTAATGTGATAATGAGTATTTTGAATATAAACAGAATATACAACATAAGTGAAATGTTTCATAATTCTTACGAGCTTGAAGAGTGCATGGCACTTCTTTAAGGAGACTTCGAATAACAATAACTCTCTAATGTGAAACATTCATATCTTAGCGAAACCCATCTTGAGATAAATATTTTCGGCTAATCATTCACATACATGGTTTCTTTATTGGAAAGTACATGAACTCCAATAGGATACAATCGAAATAAAAAATCTGAGATTATTCTTTCAAGTTCCGAATGCCATATTCAAGCACTTCAGAAGTTTGGAGGTGAAAATAAAAATATCATACGAAAATATAATAAATCCAACCCACGTATGAATTATATTCATGACTTCACAAAGGTTTTACCAACTCAGACAAAAATTCCTTAAAGTCTTCATTGTCGTTCTAGGACGAAACCATAATATTTGACTTCGCAATTTATGAATTCTTTCAACTACAGAATTTGAAGAAATTTGAAACATGCGATACTGTACTCATAGCACAAACTAAAGGAGATACTAGAAAAAAAGATATTTCAAAAACATTATGTAGCATCAATTACACAAGATGAAAGAAATACGATAATGAAAAAAATCTATGTACATTTTTGAATGTTTGTGCATCTAATACATAAATCAGTCACTTTAGTGACACGATACAAGTATATAACAGCTCATGCAAACGACCCATTTTTCAGCAGACACGTTATATTTCCCAACAAATACCGTATGTGGTTTCAGAAAACACCTTCAATTGTGTTCTCAATGTTGGCATGGAGCCAAGTGACCTCTTGAATAAAATAACAGAATAACAGTAAATGATTAAATTTTGTAAATGATGGCCACGATCGAAATATCGCACAATGAGTTTAACCTTGCCTTTTCGTACTGAAATAAAATGCATCTGATAAAAAGTAGGTCGTTTGTTTTACCTAGTCTAGGAAATTTGACGCTTGATGATTTCAAACAGATCGATGGGTTAAAAAACATTCTTTGATCTGCACGAAGTCAACCGAAATCCATACATTGAGACAATGAGAGACTGGAGTAAAGTGGGATATGAATGAAATAAAAAATAAAAATGTAGCCTTCATTTCTGAAGACCACTAGTGCATCTCGCCGTCATCCACCCACAGCCTGTTTCGAAAGCCCCCTTCGCTCCGTGATGTACTCCGCGTCGCCTGGGGCCACAAAGCCATCTTTCTTTTTCGCACGACCATCACTCGCAATGCGCGCAGAGTAGAAGCGGAATCCAAACAACAGACACTCCGCGTTCAAGAGGATTCACAGCCCCTTCACCAGTAATGGCTTTTCATTTACGATCCCAACACTTGCGTCAGAAAGCAGGGCACTTGCTCAACCATAGCGAAGGTTGGATACTCCTCTTTTCTTACTAGCGCTTCCACTTCTTAAAATGATCCTATACAGTGGAACCGTTGACTTATACAAGGGTAGATTAGATTGCAATTAGGGTGGGCCCGGTTAAAGACAGAGCCCCACACGTAGAATTAAAAGGCTCTTTGTATCCCTTAGTACAGTTAGGTTTACTCCAACACAAGGGCATCGCTGAAGGACACCAAAGACTGAATTTTAACCTTCCTGATATCCTCTAGGTTCGGGAAATATTAACCTAGGTAACGGTATCTAGTTTGGGTAAGAGCTTCGCGCAAACAGAGTACATGCACGGAGGACTCCTCCTCCATGCCGCATCTCCTACGCATTGGTCCCTGACTAATCCCCATAACGAGTAAATGTCTCCGTACGGTATTATGGCCTGTTAGAAGTCCTACAACTTTCCATATACGACCCCTACCTTTTATATTTTTCTTTATTTACATTTTTTTATTTGTTTTGTCTTATGGCGAAGTTACTAACCTGGTGGTTCAGTCGGTTTGAGGCCTAAGGTACTGAGTCCGAATCTCTGATAGGTCTGGCTGCTTCATAGTCGCTTGTAACCGAGGAATACCTCCGTGAGATGCATTTAACCATTACAATTTCTCCCAACCTCCGTTCATCACAAGAAAACCCATCTAACAGGAATGATCGATCACACCAGTCACCGGATTGAAATCTAAAAGTTTGAACCATGAGGGTAATTCTTCCATCAAACATGGCGGTTTTGAAGGAGATATGTTGCGATGGCGGAGAACTCAAGGAATCAAACCACAAATTGTCTGAAGTTAGGAAAAACCCTGCTGAAAATCTCAATTAGTTTGACCGAGAGGAGAATGGAACGCGGGATCTTCCACTCAGTGCGATATTGATGGAATCTTAGATATGACCATGACACCAACGCTGTCAATGAATGGGAGCACGTAGTTAAAAACACCTTACCCGGGGTTCAAATCCAGGACTTAGGGTTTAGATCTCAACTGAGTCACGCGATTGGTAGATTCGTGGAGGTAAAAATCAAGATGCAACGGGGAAAGAATCTCGACACTTTGTTGTGTACGCATTAATCTGGTCCAAACGTCTGTCTTCCACGACCCATACTCCGAGTAATTATAAGAAGCCACGTTGTATAAATGAATGGAATAACATATGCTTTACCGATGTCAGCTTTCCAAATACACCTTACCTGCCATTTAAGCAATACATAGACAAGAATTTATTTTCGAAAATAAATTACGTTCTGGACATTTTAAATATACTAATGTTTTAAATGAAGACAACATATTTTATTATTTAAAAAAAATATTTTTATAGATATCACCCGACATTCTAAAGAGATGCTTAATTTCCTGCAGTGTCTTGTTCGTAGTTTAAGTCTCGGAGAGCTGCCCGCAATTGCCATCTATGTCAAGGACATACACATAAAAATGTTAATGAGAGGCAATGCTGCTTACGAACGAAGTCAAGCGAGTTTTCGATCCATATTACTTTCTTTACAAATAATATTTTCTTGTAAATAAGGTTGTCGTAATTAGTTACTATTACTCATAAAACTAACATACAAATTACTTCAAATCCCAGCAAAAAATTTAATTAGTCTTTTGTACGATTTGATTAACAGTACCCGACAGAACTACGTTAGGAATTGACGACCGCCGCCCTAATGTGTATTTCGTCCAGCCGACCTGCTTCGTGCTCCATCTCCGACAGGGCAACAAGTGCGTTGCCCTCTTACGATACGCGGAGGGAGGCAGGCAATGGACCGTCAGTCACGAATCGCGATGCAACACGACGCTGCTATTCGCTCGATGCGCTCATTCAAGTGGCCACTTGTCGTAACACGAGAAGCTCCTCAAGGGAGCGTTTCCGAATTTTTTTTTTTTTCTTTTCTATTCCGTATTCCAATTTAGTCTCCAATAACGATCACCGTCGTCAATTTTTTACAGTGCGAGAAAGAAATGAAGGTTTATTTACTTGTGTGAAAATATCTTTCCGCACTTAAGGCGGTTCCACACATTCGTTATTCGGCGAACCCCGAGCAACAGCGACTTGCTCGGGGTATTTCCCAAGTATTCGCCTATTGGGGAGCACACTGATTCGGACATAAGCTATATTCCGAGCACGTGCTCGCTCTAGGAACGACGAATATTCGAGTTGGTGATTAGAGGTAATGGAGAGTGAATCTGAAGTAATCACACATTCTGCTGCGTATGTACTTGTCTCTTGTGAAATGTTAAGTAAATCGGTCTTATCTAATCTTCATTAAATCAGTGATATTAAATAATTAATATGCTAGTTTTTATTCCATATTGATAAAGCTATAGTAATTTGTTTTCTCGAATTTTAAGACTCTTACAATTATTATCCACTCTAAAAGAATCAATATTGTATAAATATCTTAATTTATGTCTCCACAACAGTCCTCTCTATTTATTTATTGAAATGTCATTCATTACATTTATATGTTATATTTTTATTATTTATAATGAAACTTAATAAAAACAATGTAAAGACGCTCAATAAAAAAAGTAAAATAAAGTGAATAAAAATATTTTTAGTTTAAATCACTCATCAAATAAACTTTATTATCAAACAGCAATTGCAAACAGCATATGAACACATTAGAGAAAATAAATAAGATTACTTCATCACTACTTTATTACTTCCAATTTCTCTATTTGATCACTACTAAAAACACTTATAAATTACTTTCTAGGATAAGGAGAAAAATTACAAATAATTAGTTTTTTCAGCGATTACTTGAAATTGTAATACTCGTATATTTGTTATCATTGGTGTTCCTAAAAGCACGAATATGTGGACAGTACCACGAACAGGTAATTCGTGAATATTCGCCTATGCTCGGCTCCTTTGATGTGTCTCAAAAGACCGACACGTTGCGGGAAAGGGCGAGCACCGGTATTCGTGATGTGACAAATAGCGAGCAACTCATCCACAGTATTCGGCGAGCGGTTGCTCGGGATTCATCGAATGACGAATGTGTGGAGCCGCCTTTACGCATGTACATTATATATAAATAGACTCAGCGGTCTTATGTACCGGTTGTCCGAAGGGAAAACGAAGTTTAGGATCTCTGTCTCTCTCGACTTGGGTAGGGGAACTCGATTCCCCTCTCTGACTGCTGACTGTTGCACCCAATACTTGACCCCCTCCAAGCGAGAGGGTTGGCGACACCAAACAGTATCTTCTGCCTCACGTTATCACTGACAACCCACATCTGGGTCTATATCATATTTAAGTCCATGCACTTAAGCTGATCACTGAGACACTATAAGAATAGGTATTCTCATGCCGCCATTTTGGTCCAAACTCATCTTTTGCACGTTGTAAGTTCCATGAAAACGCATGGACAACAACATTACTTCGGATTTTGTTTTCAGGAGAAAGTAGCAGTTTTTTAAACGAAATATTGAGTTAATAACGTGTTTGTGCACATAGTTAAAATAACACAATAATACTAATACTGTCCCGTTGACACAATGAATGAAATAAATACAGTAAAAGTATTCATTGATATTTATTATTAACACAAAAAAGAAACAATAAATCTACAATAATTGCCACATATGATTCACTAAGTCACTATGATAAAAATTATCTTAAACCTATGTCAATAACAGAAAATATATGTTACTAACTCAATATTTCGTATGAAAAACTGCTACTTTCTTCTGAAAACAAAATCCGAAGTAATGTTGTTGTCCATGCGTTTTCATGAAACGTACAACATGCATAAGACTAGTTTGGACCAAAATGGCGGCATGAGAATACCTATTCTTATAATATCTTACTGATCACCACCTCTTTCTAAGCAATTACTCCATTGCAGTACTAGGAAAGAAAAATGTGGGTTGTATTTGAGAATGTGACTATCAACTAGAGCAGGGGTCGGCAACCTATGACCCGAGGGTCACCGAGTGACCCATTTGATAATTTCAAATGACCCACTTTTGTTCCGAAAATAAAGTATAATATATAAAAATAAATTATAAAACATAAATATGAAACAAACATTTTGAGAATTTAAAAAATTGAAAATAGATACTAAGAACAACATTTTAGTTCGAACTTTATAAATAAAGTTCATTCAACTATGTTTGTAATTATTTTCTTAATAAAATATATCTTATTTACTAAAAGACTGTTTTAATGCGAAAATATCTCTGACCCAAATGTCTCTTTAATACTCACATTTTGGTTAATTTTGACCCGAGGTCAAAAAAGGTTGCCGACCCCTGAACTAGAGTGAGAAGTTATGACTGCGTTGAGAGTGATGGGATTCTAGGGAAGTAGCGCTCTCTGTAATATCTGATAATTGGGGATTCCCCAGTATGTATGTGTAGGAAAGACACAGCTAGAACAGTATTTACAGAACAATATTTCTTCATACTTTATTTTTTTAAAGCATTTAAACGCTCATCGTTTTATTGTGGCTTTGCCATTTGCACAATTTTTAATGGCCGAGAACTCGCTAGTGTTGCCAATTTCTAGTAAATGAAAAGGCAAATATAGAAAGTCATTTTTCCAGTGATGCCCAATAAGATGCCAACAGCGATTGTCATAAACACTGGCGATGAGCGTGAATGATGGACACTAAGATCTGCTCACCTCTAACTTCTCGGAATATTACACTGAAGTCTGAGGCAGAAAATTTAATCAAGTGTTGTAAAATTTAAAGGTCATTCTGGTCGTAATGTTTATTTATAAACAATATGAGTAAAGAAAGTGTTAGGATGTAGTAACTTGAATCAAGATGAAAATCATTTTAAAATTATAATAAAACGTAAACATCTAAAATTCTTTAAGAAAAAGTACTAATATCGATTATTTGTCCAAAATACGTTTTTATAAAAAGTTCTCAGTGGGTGGCATGCATGAGTAATACTTTACATTAGTATTTATGTGGAAACCCAAAGTGAATTAGCTCAGGGGGAAAAACTGAAAAACATTTAACAAAGTCTAGGATTACAAATAGTTATTTACCAAAGAGTTCACCTCTCGCGTTAGTAACATCGTAATAATTCATCTCTCACTACAAGTTACGAGATTGCACCATTTTCATTTGTATACCATATTTCTCCTCCTGGTCAATATTTATAAAACTTATGTTTGTTTCTTGATCTCCTAAACCTACGTATAAGAACAACTTAACCTCAATAGCAACCCATAAGCCATCTAGAACTCACACATTATAATATGTATATTTCGACGCGGACAGCCATTGGCCAATAGGCGGAGAAAGTAACCTTGGTAGCACAGGTGTTTATACTTACACTCTAAAACAATTCATTTGTTTTATCTGATAGTGCAGTGTTCACAACGATTAACAGGTGACAGCGCTCCAAAGGCCACAGTGCTTGTGGCTAAATGGGAGATACAATCGTAGTTCCACGCTTTGATCTCATTCTACGAACATGATTCACTGGCGTCATAGTTCTTTAGGATTAATCGGAATAAGGTGTCACCGGCGATATACTACTGATGTAACCTTCGTTCGTACGCATTTATCACAGCACGGGAGGCACAGCTCATACTACGAGAGCAAATAATAAATAAAACAATTTATTGAGTTTTCTATTTATTAAATTATTTTGTTCCTGAATTCGCTCTTCTTTTTCAAATATAAAAAAGTTCACGTTTTCTACTTATGTTGTACGTACATATTTTAAGTTTTCCTTAATGGTTTTTAAAACTGAAATGCATTTTAATATTCACTTTGCCCAGCACAATAAGTTTTCAGTTGAAGTGACTTAGTAAGGGGTTGAACAATCTTGTTCATGTAAAATAATTAATACAACCAAAAAATGGAGGGGCATGATAAGCTTTTCCACAGATTTGCTTCCATCAGTACTACGTTCAAAAGAATATGGGCGCTTCAATGTTTAATTGCGCTTCGTCGCAAATTACTTCGTCGTTTGCAGAATTTTCGTGGGAGAACATTACACTGCGAATATTGTTCAATTTTGAAGTGCGTGTAGTTTATGCCATGTTGAAAAGATTTGTCACATAATTTCGGACATGGAGAGAACAGTGAGATAAGACTTCTTCCACGTGCATTTTTTGCATTTAGCTCTAATTATTTGGAAATAATTCGTCATTCCATCACCATAAAGAACAACACACGAACTGTCTCCTATTTTCTTCCATGTAACCATTTCAGCATATTCAAGATTAATATAATTATTTTTTTACTTTGTGTTGTGTAATTTATTTTTAACACTGCATAGCTCTTATCTTTAAATTAGACGAGTATCTACGGCTTCATTCCGCTGAATTACGTGATTGTACAAATAAACTTTAAAGATCTCGCTGATACTAAAATGTTTTTGATTTGTGAAATGTTTATGATACTAAAATGTCTATTATTTCATTTTTATGACGTTGAGAGAAAGCTCATAAATGTAACGTTAAAAGGTAAAAGTATGAATATTTACAATCGACTTCTTCGGGAAACTGTTGGGAGAGCTTACTGTGGAGCCCGCAACTTAAAACTGTTCAATAGCTACTATGTGGTGACATGACATGTTCAATACCATTCATGCCCTTCGCTAGTAATATTTATGTTATTGAGCAGATAGTGACAGTTGAAGAATGTGCTTTTCTGCTTCCCTCCAAACATACTTTTTGATAATGACACCACAGAACCGGAAGAATAAAAAAATCGTCTTATATGGACTTAATCGGTATATTCATCACGCTGAATATTACGCTACCACGGAAGTTGATTCATGAAGTTAATTTATGTCGGAACTTGAAAGTGATTCTTTGTAAATTTTACAGGTTCGTATAGCGGGTTGCATACAGAGGTTGCCGCAGTTTTGCACACCCAACAGAGACATAGTTTTCATGAAAAACTTTCATGAGTGACGGGCGGGGGGGGGAATAAAATAATGAACGTCCTACTCCGTTCCATTTCAAACAATTTCATCATATTCATAAATATATATCAAAGGGAATAAATTTATTCATTATAGGTAGATGGGACCTTTCAACGACTAAATCCGTAACACGAAGTAAGATTAAATACACTGTGGAACTAGCTAATCAGCAATACTTTTCAAGCGAAATATTAATTTTGAGACAGAAACACATCTTCGCAATTTACTTCCTCCCTCATTTACTATTTTCTTGGAAAACAGAGCAGAGAAGTTTCCACTGGTACGGAGCTGCAAAGTTCCCCCGTGCATGTTGAAGATCGACCTGAGTCTTCTTGTCCTGTGACTGTTCCTGTGACCGCAGCGGCGACTGGACCGACTTCTGACTGACTGAGCGCGCGTGTTGCAGGTCTTCTCTGCCGCAGACGAACGCAGGACGTGGCACGCGTGCCAACAAGGACGGCGCACGCGCCGCTCGAGCCACGGAGAGAGAGACACGCCGGTAAGCATGCACCTCCACGCATGCACACACGACCACTAATCACAGCACGTCTCTTCTATGTACAAACTGAATGCATGGATCTCCACTATCGGCGTTTCGCTACACTTCCAGAGGCAAACAACACTGGTTTTCTATAACGGAAAAATCGATGATTGTTCGGTTACCAACTCGACCGATCGTCTATTATCTGTACCCGGACTTCCCGTTTGGCCCCTTTGTCACCTACTGGTTAAACCTGTATCTAAAATAATTTTCTTTATTTTTAAAGATGTTGCAGGTATTGTTATAAGTGAAACCTCGATAAATCAAAACTCACCAAAAATTTCGAATTGGCAAGTTTCACTGTCGTTTGAAATGCAAGGGAAAAAAATGAAAAAATGATACCAAATACGGAGTGAATAAACAATAAATGTAAATCCTACTTATTTTGAGGTTAATTTTTGATTATTTTATACAGAGTTTATCATTTTTCGTATTTTTTCATAGATTTAAAAAATACAAAAATATTGGCGACATCTTCGGAAATCAAACAGTTTCTTTCATTTTGGAATAACCAATAGGTGACTAATGAACTAGTAAACAGTAGGACAGAGCACGGAATGGATTACTTTGGTTGGCCGCAGCCAGAGACTCAAAAACTAGACAACTTATGAACAAATTTCTGGTGACAGCTGAAAACTTAACACCCTTTTAGGAATTCTAAGTGCACCTCTATCGCACATTTACCTCTCTCAGATGATTCAAGATTGACTGTCAGACATTACCTAGTCGCTTAATATTCATCGCTTCATATTTTCCAGTTTCCAATTTCGACGTTTTATTGGTATACAATAAGTTATTTTGGCAAAGTGCATACTACGAGAAAAACGATTCCGAATACTGACTGTAATTACGATAAAATCTTAATGAAACTTTGACAGGTAGACTGCATGATGAGAGTGGACTCATTTTTCCCGTTGTGTATTTTATAGATTGCGAAAATTACACTGATATACCACTAAGTAAGACACTAAAATTGCAAATATTAAGTGCCGTTGGTGACTAACAACCATTAAATTGGAAGCAACCTGTAGACAGCATATGAGGGGTGGATAGAATTCCTAGAACGGTGTTAAACTCACAACCACCACCAGTAATTGTATTTTGTATAAACTTGACACCTACCTAAAAAGGCAATACAAGCATGATTTGATTTACATGACGTCAGATTTTAAAAATGTTTGCCTACGACACTGCAGTTCAAACAACACTAGTACCGTGATTTCAAAGTCTGTTAGGCAAGTATCAACTTTCATCATTTGAACTCAAACTCTCCCTGTGTTATAAAGGAATTTATTTGATAAAAATGTTCATAGCTTTCAACATATGATTTTCATAATATAAAAGAGTTAATCACAGTAACTTCTTCGGAGCACCGAGATGACTTTGTTACTGTAATGGCAATGCCACATACCATATGTGACAAATATCTATCTTTTGCAAAATTTCTCACTTACCTTTCTAATAACTGAAAATTCATAAAAATGTATAATTACATTTTTCTACGCGTAGCAAAGAGCTTGATCGTCGTAGTAGAATTACTC
This sequence comes from Laupala kohalensis, assembly GCA_002313205.1. Lineage (NCBI taxonomy): Eukaryota > Metazoa > Arthropoda > Insecta > Orthoptera > Trigonidiidae > Laupala > Laupala kohalensis. Next base: position 66,247 of record NNCF01129955.1, on the reverse strand, counting down.
GCTTGATCAAAATATTTAGTTAATGCATTTAGTATGTCTGAAACTTCATTCATATTTTCTTAACTGTTATGATAATTCAGAAAAAGTAAAAACGAAGGAGTAAGTAATTTAAAATGAAATATGGAAAACAAGAATCATTCATAACAATATGAAATTTCTTTGCAATGTCTGTTCTCCTAACATTACTGTATTCTTAGTATCCCTATCATTTCACTTTTGTATAATTTTCAAAAATAATTTGTAAATATGGTATCGTAAAACAAACCTAACTAAACATGAAATTAAACAAACACACACAGAGAATTAAATAAAATATTTTAAAATGTAATGTTCACTAAATTTGTATAAAAGTGTACAATGAAGTTTATTCTGTCCATTTAAAATGCAATGTATATGTTTTGCACGTGAGATTCAATATTTTGGATGTGTTCTGCATGGTCAGTTTCAGGTTTGGCATGTTTGTGCACAGAGAAGACACATTAGATACATTAAATAAGCAAAATTATCGGTAGCGACAATTAAAAGCAACACAATCGACAAGACCATAATACAATATAGTCTATATAATATTTTCATTAAATATGCATCATCGTCATTCAAATGATTAGCTCTATAATGCGGATTAACATTAAGAGAACGGAAACGCCATTATAGAATAAAATACATAAATAAATAGATATCAACAATAGCAAAACACTAAAAAAGGGAAAATTAATATTTTAATGCTATTAAAATATAAGTTTATTCATTACAGAACGAGTTAACATTGACAAACCAAACAATTTTCTCGAAATTCGAAAAATATTTGTTGTTTTATTAACGATACGATACGTGCAAGTACAAATAAACACATACACATTAATTTCGAAGTAGAAAAGCCAAATCAAAGGTGACTGAACAATGACTATAGTGCATCGTAAGAACTATTAATTAAATTACATACATATATACATAAATAATAAAATATAATGTGTAATAAATATCATTCCATCTCAATCATTAGTAGTTTAGAGAACATAAAAGGTTATGTTCCGTCGATTTCACGCCGCCTCCCAGAACACGATTGATCCCAACGGCAACAAAATTATCTCCGCCATTGCACCTCACGCACTTTCGCACGCACGCACGCACTCACTCACTGTCTCTGATGCCCTTTTCACACGCGTGCATTCCCACAGCACGAGACGCGAACGCGTGACACGTCGAATGATAATCACCGAACGAAGAGCCTTGTGGAACACCAGTCAAAACGCGTTCGCTAGCGTCGAAAAAAAAGAAAATAGAAGTGTTCTTCAAAAAAACTTACTTTTCTTCATTCAACGTACGAGTATTTAAATCAAGAACCATATACATTAAATGTTCCCGAAAAGATCTTCGAAATCATCATAAATCTTTTTTTAGAATCTGTGATCCACGGACCTTGGATGAGCCATACACGCGGGCTCCAGTGTACCACTAAAATATTTGTAAATATTTGAATTACGTAAAATCCTTTTGAGTTATCTTCAAAATTAATCCTGTATTGTAGAACCTAGTGACATCTCTTCAAAACTACACAGAATGTAGGGACAAATATTGAGAATTCATTTAATTAATTCAATAGAAAATCACACGCAATTTATAGATAGTTACAAAAACTATACCTAAAAAAGGGGGCAATACTACCATTTCAGATATATTTATGCAAGTCACCCAACGATGGATCAAGGGCGATGTTTTGATTCACCGCGCAAATACTTTTTCTCGTGTGGTTCAATAATTTTAACTTTCGAAGTAAATGTAGGTTTCAGAACGACCTCATGATAGACGAATACCATTCATTTCGTGCTAAGAAGAACAAAACGTTCCGACTTCAGGTTTAAGTCGTGTGACAAATTATAACTAGAAACATAACAACAGAACATGGTATTAAACGTCAAATTTAAGTAACATCTATTACCACATTCAAAAGGTTTGATTTTGTGCAAGGTTAGTAAAAATAGATTTTGTTTAGTGCAAGGTTATTAAAAAAATAGGTTTTGTTGATTGTTAATTTCACAAAATTATACGCACATGATTTTCGCATAATTATCCTCTTCTTGAACATGCTTCGTGTGTATATGCAAACGGCAGTATACATATATTACGAGACCGGTAACAATGAAGTTCGGAAACCCATAAAATACACAAACAAAGTTCCCATCTTTGCTAACCTTGGAACCCTTTAACCCCCTTTCGTATACAAAGCAGAATCGAATTTTAATTGGAGGTGGAGTTCCCCTATGCCACTCACAAGGCCACAAGGTCGCCGTGGCCCGAGTCGGAGCGAAACACGAAGCGTCGGGTGTGGTTCGATCTGCCAGAGTTTCTATTAAACACCAGAATTGTTTTCACGACTGAAACGATGAAGGAGAACGAAGGAATAGATACTTTCTGCGCAAGAAGGGGTATCCAAAATGCATTTGCAACGCCTTCGAATTATACGAAGGTTGTATTAGCGTCCTGACGAGTCTGTAAACAGACCCAAAAAGTGTTTTAAACGAAACCAAATTGATCCATACAAAGAAAGATCTTAAAGAATAACGTATCCAAGGTAGAATGTTTTCTCGCGAAAAAGAGCAAAAGATAGTAAATGTCTCAAAATACTGCAACTTTGCGTATTGTCTATGGCAGTACAATACAAAAACTAATGATTAAGTGAATGTTTTTTTTTTATTTTACTATAAACTGATCGAAACACAAAGTTATTAATATTTTTCTAACAACAAATAAAAGCAATAATTTTGACCATAAAAAGTTTTAAAAACCTAAATATCAAAAACTTGTTTTGAGATATTTAGGTTCCATAAAAAGAACATTTTGATTTGCCGCCAAAGGAAGCATTCGATCAAAAAATTAAAGGGAATATTTGGAGTCCTAGTAAAAGTTTCAATAAAAGACATGTATTTGAGAAATTCGTGTTTTCGAGGGGATGAACGAATTATTTAGAATTTTTTGGAAAAAATGGGAGCACAAAAAATTGGAATGAAAAATCGCACGTTAGCGGCTCAAAATTTGAGTGTATACTTCCACGAATAGATTCAATGAAATTATTTTTAACCACATTTTTATACTATTCCATTCTACTGTGGCCCACTTGACGCGGAATTGCCAAAAAAAGGGATGACATGGTGATGTAAGGACGGGGAGCGGGAACTCTCCAGCGAGCAAAGCACGTATTTAATCCATTTTCTTCAAATAATTATTTCAAAATGAATATATTAAAGCATAAAATCTATGTTTAAAAAATCAATCTTTTTAGGTTATTCGCCAGATATTTTAAAATATCATGTATAAACGGTTATTTCTAACAACAAGCTGAACTTGATGAACTCTAGGAAATTGCACAGAGATGTCGCCATATGCCAAGTCCATAGAATGAGACCATCATAAAATATAGTGCATTAAATCCGGGAGCAAAGAATTAACTTCGCGGTTCCCTAAAAGGAAAACAAACATTGATTCAATCTACAAGAAAATGCAAAAAACATGCCTTAGCTAGAAGCTCTGAACTGAAAAATATAGAAGCACGCAGATTCTAGAGAAAAGTAAAAAAGGGAGTAAAAACCAGCATACATGCTGTACGTGTATGCTATTGCGAAGTGTGCTCTAACACACTTCCCCAGAAGACCTACTGCCACATACACTGGACATAATTCGAACGAAATCGAACTTTCTCCTACATCAGTGAAAATATATGATGCAAGGTGCAAATATGTTACGATTTTTCACCGTGTTTGATGTTCTTTTGAAAATAATAAATAGTTTAGACTGGATGAATAAAAAAGAAGGGGAATCCAAAATTCTTACAGCAGGAAATTTTGCTTTTAAGGTGGAACAGTAGAGAGTACATGAAGTGATGCACGCTGCAACACAAAGCTTCACAGTTTGACGATCGTTACTACTATACGATGCCTAGAATGCAACAAAATTGGATCGTAACTTCTCTATCAATAACTACATTGTTTCAAATATGCAATGAGACTCATTCGGGTTGCGTTCTGTCAGTGATAAGCTACGATTAAATGATGCTATATCAAACGCGCCCAAGAAAATAATAAGCCTCGTGAAGATTAGTATCCAGTGCCAGAATTTTATTACGAGTTATATACTGACAATAATTTACGGCTATATCCCTAACAAGTGAACTACATATTTGGGCATTTTCGTGTCGCTTAGTGTTCCAATGAAGTACACGACAACTAAGAAGTACTTAGGAAGTACCCTTAGGGAGGCGCCTCATGAGAATTCCTGTTTGAGATCACCTGAGAGGTCTGTGGGTCTCGCATGCTGAATATCATCGGTAGACTAGACCCAGAGGCGAACGGGATGGCGCAGTTGGGTGCGCATCTGCGCGCTAAGCTGAAGGTCCCGAGTTCGAATCTCGGTCCAGTCTCCCATTTTCATTCAACATAACATAATTAATCTGTTACCCGGCGGTGAGGTTCACCAGAATTTAAGATTTCTGTATGTTAATAAATTTATATTTTCGGAATCGGAATAATTTAAAGTTAAGTTGGCCGATAAAAATATGAAAACGAGAGTGAACCAAGATTCTTAGACATCTTGATTCCCCCTTTCTTCCACGTGTTCGCACGAGTGCAACGGGGGTCAAGATGTACTACGCCTCACTGGTTCCCTCCGCCACCAACAGATGCGCTCCAGTCGCTCACGTCATCTAAATACTGCGTGACAGCGCAATCACACATTTCCTCCCCTTTGGGGAAGAAACAGATGGATGAAGTCTGCAAATATAGTGATAAACCTCGTCTCGATAAAACTGTTCTCCACCATACTTCTCGCATCTATTAAGCAGGAATTTAACTTAAAGCATTTGTGACGTAACGATATACAGTTCCATAATTCTACGTAAAAAGTTGGAGGGACGATAGATCACTTAAATAGGAATAAAAAATCATTAGGTTCACATGTCCGGAATGATCTGAAGGAGATAAAATAATATCAAAGCAGATTAAAACACGCGGGGATACCGCTTTGTTAAGGGGAATTGAGAAAGTGATACGGGTGTTCGAAGTTAAACAAAAAATGTTTAACAACAAAAATTATAAAAGGTGTTTAAATTTCCGCCCATTAACAGCCATACAGGTTTCGTACCGACATCGCTTGGGTTGGCGAGTGTGTCTCCAAAGTGTCTCGCAATCCCTTGCTCGCTTCCGGATAGTAAATTAGTTTATTGGTCATACGCTGTTTGTAACTGCTTTTTTGACAATAAATGTATGATGGTCAACCGTTTTTATTACATACCAATTCAGGAAAGACCGTTATAATGGCTATTTTAGTATTAACAGAACATCATTTTAATTACAATCTTATTGGACATTATCCATCGTCTTTCCCTGTTCACATCTTCAGAGCAGGTGTGTTTTCGTTTCGCAACGTTTCGGATGTTCTGTCAACGTGGCAGCACCGGTATTCGAACCAGGGTACCTTGGTTCTTAAGGCGAGGACGTTACCACTGGGCAACTGCGGACCCAGTACATTGTAATGATACATTAAAATGATAATATAACATCGTCAAGAATTTCATACAGAGAAGAACTATTAACAGAATAGCTAACATTATTGAATTTCATAAGTGTTTATGTGATTGACGAGCACTTGGTCCTCCAATACTACCTTAAAACGATAGGTTAATACCACAAAACGATTAGCACTGATGATACCGTCGGAACCGCAAAGATCGTCAGTGAGGGGCACAAAAAGTAAATGAGCCCCTGGTACTCTGTGACGTAATCAATCCGAAGGACGCAGCGATGAGGAAATCCCTCCTCACTGACTCATTAGTCAGGAGCTGGCCATCGCCACCAAATGAGACATAATCAGCCAATTCTGCCTTCATCTCTCCTCGAAGCATTGCTCACGTTCCCCTCCGAGGCAATTAGTAGCAGCAATAAATCACTCAAAGTACAGCGTCGATCGCGGAAACACTCGTGAAACGATGATCAAGAGAATGGGAATAGAGATTCCTAAGTATTCTCGACATTTTAGACACTAATGTCGTCATTCACGTCGAACATTGCCGCAATCACTTTTAAAGATGTCGTACTTCAGATTCCGTGGTATGACAACGTTGTGTGAACGACTTACTTCGACATTCTCTTGACCGAAACATCCAGAATATAATTACATCGCTAACACATTTATGCAAGAAATTGATTTAACAAATTCTCCGTTAAACTGAATGTGTACAGTTAAAACCACAATATATTCGATATTTTTATTTCCATTTTGAATGAGAAATACAACTTAATGTATATAACTGTAAATAGACCACGTTAACCTAAAAAATATTTTCAATGAATTCTTACGTGACAATATTGCATAATTAGGTATTTGTTATCAATGTTATCTATAGTTTGTTCCAGAAATAAAAATCACTGGTACCATTTTAACCAGTACACACTCGGTATTTCCCAAATATAAAGTAATCAATTCGCTGGGTAATCAATTCTAAACTACAAAGTCACTGGTTAAATTAAATTAGATGAAACTGAAGACACACAATATTATATTAAGCAACCTAATCTATAGACCAAATAATACTTAACCTAATTCACGTGAAGGAATTTCTCAAATATTAGACGACACGCATTTATGAACGAAAGAGTAGTCCTATGGAACCGGAGTGATGTATTTTATGATACGGTGGATATCTAACGACGATATTTCCTGACGCCATAATTCGAACATGCACTTTTAAACACTTTTAAAGAATAAATTCAAATTTTCACCATTTTGTTTCAATCGAAAGTCTACCGGTAAGAGCACCGNCATTTTGTTTCAATCGAAAGTCTACCGGTAAGAGCACCGAGAAACAAATAAAAAGTACTGATTGATAGGGTTTCAGGAGTTCAGCCAGGGTTAGTGCGCACCGCACAGAGCACGGGACGCGAGTTCTATTCTCAGCTTATCGTCATTCTCACACAGATGTAGACGTAACTTTCATTCATCGTTCAAAGATAAAAGTGAAAAGAAAAACAATTGACCTCGAATAACATTCGCTAGTTTCACCATTCGCGTAGAGTAGCGAAGGTCGCCGCGTCCGGACAGTTTCTTTGCTACGCAGCGCTTGCTCCGCCCCTCTCCGCATTTAAATAGTGCATCGATGCAGAACCACCACCCTCGGGAAGAATAAGCACGGAAGATAATGGTAGGACAAACAAGGACGTGGATGGCAACAAATCGCTTTTGTTGTACAGTGGACAAATCACTTATTCAGTCAAGGACTTGGTGAGAAGAAAAAATTGAAATAAAAACAGTCAATACAACCAAGAACTAGGTTTGTGTCTTTCTAAAGGACGAGGTAAGAGTGACTGTGGGAACTAATGTCTTTACTTTGAATTCCCGAGTTCGCAATGTCGAATATACCAGGTGTGTAAATATAAAACCGGAATTTGCCCATGGATGGCTGTAGCTGTCAATGTACCTTCAAACCGCGCCATTTTATTTCTTTGACAGCTGACAAAAATACTCACAACTCACAACAATACATGTTTCATATAACAGCATATTTTAATAGCGTTGAACATGTCGAGTAATGTCGAGTTTTTGGCGTGGCATTCATAAATTGCCAGAGAGATGGAAAAAAATGTATAGCTAGAGATGGACAATATTTCGAATAAAATATTTTATCATTTTCATACAAAAATGTGGATTTTCCATACAAAAATTCCGGTTTCATATTTACACACCTGGTAGGACAAGGCGGATTGTAGTATGGAACATTATGTTTGCGCGCTTTTCTCGGTCCTCCCGGCACAAATGCAGGGGTAGTACCTTAATAATCCCTTCCCAAATCTCGGACGACGTTGTTAAGCCGTTCACGATGCGCAACCCGCTTAACAGCCGAGGCCAACCTGAGGCCATTCATGGGGTACGATTGAATTGGAAATAGATTTTCTCATAAAAGAATGAGAATCCTCAAAAGGACCACAGTCGGTAAATGTGACGATCGAGTAGAATTTTCCTCAAGTAATACATACAATTTTTATTCATAAGTAGTTGCCGCAAAAAGGTTACGAAGTTACTATAGTTCTTAATTGTTGTCTACGTATTCCTCAATGCGCTTTGCGCGCCTCTGAAATTGATCGCTACGATATTGTGTTTGTTTGTGTTCTCTGACCGGAATAAGAGAACTCAAATCCTATGGATTAATTATTCAAGAATCGTGCTGAAAATTCGTTTGAATTATGCAGGTTATCACAAAATGGCCGTGATTTGATAAGTAAGAAAATGTCAAAAATCATCTCAAAAAAATCAGCGAAGTATTATAAACTTCAAAAATATAAAAAAATATTTGAAGTATGTGCTTACATGTGGAATGAACAGGAAAAAAACTAATACCTGCATTGTAAAGAGAAACAACAAACAAAAGTTGTTTGAGAATGAGAATGAAGACGCTGACATTAACCCACATTGACAAACCCAATTTTTACCTGAGCACACAATGACACAGAGGCAGAACGTGGAGATCTCGTAGATGATACATCACGAAAACCACACGCGAAGAAAGTCAAGTAGAAGCGGTTGCGACGCTTTGGGAAAGACTTTCCATACATTTTATCTTCACTCATTTTCCCTTGTTATTGAAGGGGTCGGAGATGGAGGTTGATATACTACCTCTGTGGTTTTGGTTAGGGAAATCCAAGGGTGCTGAATGGTGAGGTTGGGGGAGATTGGGGGAGATTGGAGGAGTGACTGAAGTAGTGTAATGAAAAGCAGGAAAATATTAGAAAACAGAGAATGCTTGCTTTGTCCACCAGACCAAATTCTACTTGGTTCGTCCAGGCTTAGAAACACCGTCACCAAAAGTAGAAGGAAAGTGCACTAACCACCACATATCTTCACTGGGAAAAGTCAACTTAAGGAATTAAAAATTACGAGTCCAAAACTGGATACATATTGAAATTGAGAAGGAAATATTATCAATTGCATATTCCTTCAAAAGTAAGACATGTTATAACTGAGTACGTGTAAGTGCCCGGCAGGATCGAAGTAGAATTTGCAGTGTTGGTCAAAACGCGGGTCTGCAGTTTTCGGGGTACTACCCGTTCTCTAGCGATTCATTCCACTAAAGTAAACAGTCATCGTTCCTCTCACGATACACGTGAATTATCAACATTCGCATCTTCTCATTCGGTCTCGCATCTGATAGAGCGCGCGGGGAAAACAGCGATGAGTCACTGCTTTGTGCAGTCTGCTCATCAAAAAGAACGGAAACATACATATATATTGCGGAAGAGAAGCGAGACATGAAAACAATGAATAATTGTGGCGATATACATTTCCGATAACTATCGTGCCAATTTTTATGATCTTGTAATATTTCCCTCCGTAGCAATAGGTTGCTACTGACCACGTTCTCAAATCACATTTCGATGTAAAACGCTGCAAATACTCATACACTGTAACTAGTCCCCTCTATTTTAATATAAATAGTTGCATGAATTATTTCCGAATCAAGACGTCTTTCCACAACCATTGAGCGAAACCAGAACAATAATTCTTCCGTACACGTACCAACTTATTTTGTCAATTTCAAAGTCAAAGTAATTGTCAAGGAAGTTGTGAAATGAAAATCATTGTGCGTTTTTTTTTTACTATTGAATGAAAGCTCATCCATCAGAATTTCCGGCGTATTCCTATCTCCAGCGATCTTCTCCGTCATTCCCATCTGTTGGCCTAATGATGTTGGAAACACGAACCAATATGAGCTGTCGTTCTCTAATAATAAAAATACATTAATCAAAATTTAATCTTAAAACGACAGATTGAAACAAATTATTTCTCAAGTAGACCTGTTTGAAGAGGTGGTGGAGCCGCAAGGGGGAGGTATTGGACACCAGTACTTGGCTCGAGACTATTCCGCGGGACAACTCATAGGCATGCCAATGGTGAAGGTAATTGGCTTATAAAATCAAGGCAGTGGCCAGTCCACGTGATGCCAACTATTGACTTCCAGTCATTGGAAGCCAACAATTTGCTTGCTTATTGGTTTTGTGAAAACGTGGCATAAGCAACAAATGTGCCCCCCCCCAGTGAGAGAAGTCAATCAATAAAATATTATATTTAATATTATTACGACCCTATATATGTTCTTCGGAGTTTGTTTTGCCAGCTATAAAACATGTGTTTTAGTTTCTATTATGATTTATTGATTTCGAAAAATTATGTTTATTAAGGATTTCTAGGTCTGTAATACAAAAAGGAAATAATAAAATAGTAGCAGTCGAGCGCTTGTCAATATTAGGGTCATTCCATGTCAAATCAACACAGGGTCTAAACCTCACCGTCTCAGATTTTGATAAAAAAAAATTGTAGGTCATATAGATTAAGAAAAGTACCGAGTGTACTTATAAAATTTCAACCCGTTTGGAAGTTACAGCAATGTAAAGTTTAAACAAAACACCCCAAAACGGCTCTACAAAAAACTTTCTAATTGCTCTGGAAGCTCTCCTGACTGTGATAGAATCTGGTAGGGATGTAATATTTCAGCTAATTTAATTATCCTTACAATGATATGCTATACGACATACGAGAGTCAAAGAGGAACACAATTAACATGTTCAAAATCAAACTTTTGATTTTTAATTCAAAAAGCGTATTTTTAAATATTTTCAAATTAATACTTCAAATAGTTTATATCCTTGTTAATCATCTGGGAAAATATGAATGTGGGATGAAAATGGGTTCAGTGTTAAAACAATAAAAGAAAGTAAGTTTTCGTGTCGCGAACCGCGTACTAAACTAGGATTAAACTCTTGCTATACACTATTATTATGTTAAATATTGCTCCAGTATGATAATGCAATGTATGTGTTGTCAGATAAGCGTCTCGTTTCGATAGAAGTATGGAAAGTTCAAAGTAATCTATTAAAACTGTGTTGATTTGACGTGGTTTGTTTGGAAGAGATCCGCCACGCTCCTCCGTTTCCTCCGCTTGCCACCCGACAGAGGAAGTGCAGCTGATTACGTGAGAGACAGGGCGGAGTCTTCTCTACACCGCAACGGGCCTTCGCTTAGCGGGCGGCGGCGGCGGCGGCGGCGGCGGCGGCGTTGGGGCAGAGGCAGGCGCTCACTCGCGAAACCGGAACCAAGGCCTTCGCTTCCGGACTTCCGCAGCCACCGACGTCGACGCGGCAGCGGAGAAATTTTTGCGACAGCGACATAAGTTGCAGATTATGCGGAGCGACCGACACAGCGAGTCGTATTTGCCAAGACTTGTCGTCTAACGTCTACTAGTTCCAAGACGGTCGTCCTGAACCACGATCCCCGGTGCTCATTAAGGTTTCCGTGTTAACGCACAAGAAACTGCTTCATATACACATGAGTGGATGTCAAGATGGAATGTACTGTATTTTTAAAAAATATTTATAACATATCACTTTTATTTATTAAAACTGGCGGATGGAAATCCATTTGCAATATAATGTACATAAAATATCATAAACTACTAAAACATTGAAATTAAACAAAAAAAATTGGACTTTTCAATGCATTTGAAAAGTTAGAAACGTCCGTATCGAATGGCCCTAAGAGACTTTCCGAATCAGCGATAAAGAGAAATAATCCAGCGAAGGAAATAATTAGTTTTATCCGTCATGCGGTTAAAATTGTTGTCCCTTCCGTACTTCATTCGAGGGTCTATACTTGGAAAAGTCTCGTGGACTTAATAAAACATTCAAATTACAAGAAAATATGACCGAAAAAAAATTTCACTCATTCTGCTCTAAAAAGTATCCCTCAGATTAAATAAGCGAGGGGTCGTTTTAAGTATTACGTAAACATAAACAGGAGGGGTAGGTTTGTAAAATGAGTATGGTCTCATACCAGACGTAGGGGAGGCTTAAATACCCTAATAGGGTAATTTTATTCAAGCGTACAATGGATTGAATATATAATTTTCCAAATGGACGCATCTCTTTTTCTGACATTAAAATATATTTTATTATATAGAACATCTTCTGAAAAAATTTAGTGGTCAAGTCAAGAAGATTTTTTAACAATATTCCTTGCACACAAGCTCTAGAATAGCGTATTTATAGTTCTACTAAAGTGAGAAAAGTAATCTTATTATAAATATAATTAACAGTTTAATGTACAATGAATGGTTTATGTTAAGAGCGTTCGGTGGATTCATGGACTTTCACTAGATTACGTTCGCAATCGTATTTTCGGTTTCCATGACTCCCTGTTACCTGTGAAATGGTGAAGAGCGGCTGGGGAGACCTGATGACCTTGATCGATGACTCAGGGTTTTCCCGACAGAGTGCCAGCTGGCGACGTTCAACTTTGTTATTCGTTGTAGAAGAATATCATTAATAAAGACGCATACAGGTACAGGTGTATTTTTTAATAAAGTGCAAGTGAAATTTTTATTGTCTTCTTATTTTTCATTCACTCAGTCGCCGTACCCGATTTCAGCCCACGTTGTTGCTTCTGTTTTCTGTTCCCACCTTCAAAAAAATATCTTAAAATTAAACGTAGACAACAAACGTGATACATTCAAAGGTACAACGCAATTTAAAACACAATACATCGATTATCAAAAAATAAGGACAAAAATTCTCGCTGATACCAATATTTTTGGGTTTTTTTTATTATGACCATCAATGAGATGTAATTACTAGACCAGAAATCTACAATCTTTAATAAATGGAGATACCATTTCTTTGTAAATATTTATGTGTAAAAAATAACAAAACCATATGTTTACAATAGGTAACACTACGGCCACCCATTTCAAATTATGTTAACTCTTTCCAATGTTCATTGTCATGAACACTTTTAATAGAAACACTTTAAAGTATTTATTTTGTGGTCGAAATCATTCGCAATCGGCCCAGAACTACTCTACGCGCCGGGTGCATGAGACCTGGGGGACTGAAGTCCACAGATCAGAGATCTAGTCCCATTGATTCCCGAATAATAGCGTGACGAAGACGGACAGACAGACATTAACACGTTCTAGAGCTAGGCTTTTCTATTTTGACGTCTGAAAAGGAAATTCATGAGCCTCGGGTGAAAATGCTGCAGTCGCTCCGTGACTGAGCATGATGAAGGTTGTTGCGTGGATCTGTCCTTTTTCTGCCTCCGCTGCGTCCGTCAACGATCACTTTCTCTGGACCATTCATTAGAGCAGAGCGGAAACGGCGTCGCCCTCACGCAAGAGCGCGAGCGGCGGCGGCGGCGGTCAAATACACAGGACGATGAGGAATCACTCACAAAAAATAATTGTTTGATTCAAGCAAGTCATTATTGTATTCGTAGTCATGTTACTTTGTTTCGAGAAATATAGCTTCAGAAAAAAAATCATGAACGGAAATGCAGTGTTTATTAGTTTACTGTATATTAGTTGCAGTAAATTACTGTATTGTCCTCAACGTGGTCTTCGGTAGTTTGCATCAGCTCTCTTGACAATAAATTATTTATTTACTTATTGTCAGCTTAATGGCTTGATGATAGTATAGAGCTTATGCAAAATGTAGCCAACACTTTTACTTCGCCATCGTCCATAAGAGTTATGATATTTGTACCTCGTGTTATGTTGGCAGGACATTCGAATTTCTAAAAACTTAAATCTATCGCCAATATCGACCTTCAATTCAATGCAACCTGCTCTTGTGGCGCTATTCTGTTCCTTCTTCATCGAGCATATGGAACAAATATTACCTTGTGTTGTCAAACAATACTACTTTACAGCAAATATTCGCTTTTGTGACTACTATAAATGATTATTTTGAATTCGTAAGTTGACAATTCGTGTTAGCCAGCCATTTTGCATAATTTTACGCAAAGTTATATGACTTGGAGCACATGTCTTACAAAAAACATTTTGAGGCGTATACAGTATTTCCTTAATGGTGACGCGTACATTACCAACGGTTTATCTCTGTGTATCTCCATACATCTACTCACTTTAAGAGAGAGGGGAAGTTGGAGTACTTTTCTAAAAACATTGACTCATTATCGGAATTAAATTAACAGATAGCTCAGTTCGCACTTGTATAGAAAGTGGTCCGCGTTGACCTATAAGCGGGTAAAGAAGACACGGAAAAGTTTGCAGTTACCCAGAAGCAGCTTGCTCGCGTCGGCGGTGTATACGGATGAAGATGTGTACTAGGTACGTAATCAGAGGGATAGCTCGGGGGACCCGATAACCCGCCACTCCTCCACAAAAAATTAAGTCGGAATAAGAACACTTTACCTCCGTGAAATATTTTTAATTACCATGAGTCAACTAATGAACAACGTGAATTAAATTTAAAATACTATAAGACAAATTACTGAAGTTTAACAAGTCAATAAAAGTTTGTATTTCAAAAACAAATAATTGTTTGTATTTTTTTATTAAAAAAATTTAAAATTAAATTACTTAAGTTTAGTTAGTCAATTAATGCTCGGAGAGAAGTCTAACACCTCCATTGAAAGAAATTTCTGATGCGGTCAAACGGTAAACGGAGGATAAAGAGATAGTAAATAAACGTAATATACGGCTTGAAGCTCGGAAACATAATTGCTTCATTAAAAAAATTGAATCATTTTTATTAATTATTCTTTCATTCGAAACATCCTTAAATTTCTCAGTTAAATATAACACTTGTGTTCAACTAATTGATTGTTCCGCTGAGCATAATCAATGCTGATAATTGATTTCATCCCATCCACATATCTTGTGTATATTCTTTATCACAGTACATATATTATATAATAATTTTGTAACGAGATTTGCGACAACTTTATGTTCGATCTCTAAGAAAATTTCATTTTGAACATCTGTATTTTTCCGACGAAAAATTTTACAAACTAATGAGGAAACTCACTATTACCCTGGGGAACCTTCTTGACAATTATAGAGTCAAGAAACATTTGTCACCTCAAAGGAATAAATTGGTAAAATTAAAATAAATAAATGAAAGGTTTTCTGCTCATTAGTGAATGGTAGATAATTATGACCAAATACAACTATAGGGACACGCTCTGGAAAAAAAACGAAAGAGAACTAATAAGAAAGGAACAAGAACCCCGCAATCGGGTATGAGGTTCGGAAAGGAAATGGTTTAAAGAAAGTAGGACAATAGGCCCGTTCATAATGAGTGGCTTTTGGGTGCGGAAGGCGACAAAAACGGTGGGTGGGAGTTGGCTCCTGGCAGAACACTACACTCAAGTTAATCTATTACTTCCAAATGAGGTGAGTCAGTGAATAACTGCCGGATGTAATTACGCTTTAAAAGTTAACTATAATTAATATAAATAATCAAAAGCATGCCCAAAATAGACAAAAATTAATGAATGAGAATAATTAGCCATTTATTGCAATTAACACATACTTTTTAACAACTTGATACAATGTTTTGTTGCTTGTCATCATCGACACTGCACTAGCGCAGCAGATAGAATCAGGGCGCATATCTGTGGTCAAGAAGCGACTGAATGAGGTCTGTGATGATCGTTTTATGTACCCCTAGGTTTGCTGGGATCAGTACTTTAACCAACTACGAGTACTAAGCTATACAGTGAATCCATATTACCAAGAAATACCTATTACAAAGCGGATTGTTAGGAGTGGGAATTCTTCCTCGACAATGTGATGCAGATTTACGCCACGTCACAGAGGTACTTCGTGTCTCGAGACGAAGTCCATCCCCGTATCACTTGAACGTATAAATACTCTCTCCTCCCAATTCTTACTACGGAATGAGGCATAATTGGCGTTACAACTAAATATTCGTGTTCTATTAATACTAGAGTTCGTGCAAACACTCTGCCTCCCTCTGCAATCCGTTTCCATTCTCTTCTGCCTCACATCTTCCTTTATACCATTCCCATGTCTCCATATATCTCCCAGGCAACATGTCTCAACCAATTCGAGTCACCTATACTTAACAGAAAACGTTAAATCATTCAGTAGGTAGTTCCGACTCAACAGAAATATTTTTCTCTCTTAGTCCAGGGAAGTTTAATTTTCATCCGCCCCCCCCCCCACCCACCCACCATATATTCATTTTTTGAGAAATTTGACATATTGCTCCAGGCGCGAGATTCTTCTATCATGGCGAGATTCTTTCCTTGGTATGGTTGTCTGGATGACCGAAGGGTGATTTTGGAAAAGTGAGGTTCGGTTCGAAGAGGAGATGGGAAAAGAATAGTTTATTAAAGACGGGATTACAACAGTGATTCTGCGGATAGGGACGTTGCACTGTGTTGCATTAGAGGTCAAAAATCTAAATCCGCAAGATAGGCCATGAAATTTTAAAGTTGGTTACTTGGAAGATGTCAAGTCAAACCTTTTACATAAATTCAAGTTGCAAGACCAAACAGAAACTAAAAATAAAATAATATAGACCATAAGATTTCTGAATAAATTTCTTCATAAAGCTTCAAGATTCAGCGCACGCGGCACTAGATGCAATGGAGTAGGCCTAGATACAAAAACAATTTCGCCTGTTCACGTCGTTTCTTTATGGTTATTGAGCCAAAATGCAACATATTATGTCTTTTTGTTCCTGGTTGCAAGTCATCGCCGTTTCGGGATGAGGCACGAGATGAGGAAATAGTGAGGAAATTGAAAATAGGTGAGATGAAAGATTTTGTCGTCAGAAGAGGAAAAAAATAGAACAAGTCATGACGACTGTCAGCTCTAGCGTTTGTAAACTCAAGACGACAGGCAAACCAACGCGACTTGAACCCACGAGCAAACTGCGACAATAGCGAACCAGCTCAATCATCACAAAAAAGGATAGTGATGTTTTAAGATTTACCTAATGAAAATTTACACAAAGCAATTTTTACTAAAACAAATATTGTAATACTTTAATCTAATTTCTAAATCAACGACAATGAATTAAGTCTTTCCTCAAAGCAAATCTTATTTGCGTCACTGCTACGAAGATCTATTCGCGAAGCAAAGTAGTAACATAGAGGAACTTTTATTAGAACGTCTGGGAGAGTGGAAGGAATAAAAAAAACACTGTCAACGAAGTCCGTTGGCGATGGCGGCGGCGGTGGAATGGCTGCGCAGTAGGAAGTGCGTGTGCGTTAGACACCTGCAGCAGACTCACTTTCTCCCGCCGCCGCCGCCGCATTCGCCGCACCCTGCAACTCCCTCCCTTCCCCCTTTCGCAGATCTTTCTCTTCGGCGGCGCCTCACACTGTTCCCCATCACCTCATTCAGCAAAGAGAGCAAAGACAGGTGGTTGAACCGCCATCGCCACCGCCTTCGCCGCCGCAGTCGCAGCCGCAGCCGCTGCGATAACGGACGGACGGACTGAGCGGGACAGTGATTGAGAGAGAGGGGGGGGTGGAGGAAAGGGGAAAGGGGAGGGGGGAGGGGGAATCGCTCCACCCGCGTGCAACCGATCTACCGCCGCCGCGAGGGAAATCGTCCGTTCAATGAAGGACGTTACAAATTATAACACTATACTTTGCCTCGAGAAAATTGAACTTAAGAAGAAGAAGAAGAAAACATGATCGGAGACGCAGTGTTTATTACATTATTGTATATGAGTCGCAGTAAATTACTTTATTGTCCACAACGTGACCATATGTAGTTTGTGACGGCTCTCTTCACAATACATTATTTATTATTTATTTATTTATTGTCAGCCTAACTGCCTTGATGTTGATACAGAGCTTGCGCGCAATGCAGTCAACACTTTTACTTCACCATAGACCACAGTAATTCCATTCACCAAGAGTAATGATATTTCTACCTCGCGTTGTGTTGGCAGGACATTCGCATTTCTGAAAACTTAAATCCTTCGCCAACCTCGGTCATCGATCGTTGAACCGCGTGGATCAAATATTACGTTGTGCCTTTTACCTTGTTGTGTTATTTACTTGTATTTTTGTATAGCAAATAGTCGGTTTTGTGACTACCAATAATATGCATTCGGATATTTCTTAGATTCGTAGATTTGGCAATTTGTGTTAGGTAGCCACATTGCATAATTTTCGGCAGTTACATGACTTTGAGTATACGATGATAGACAAATATGTAGAAGAAGGAAAAAGTAATAAAACCGAAAAGGAAGATAAAGTGAAAAACTTTCAACGCTACATAGATTATGGGTCCGAAGTATGTATTTATGTGAGAGTAATTAGCCATATTTTTTCGTGATTGTCTTGCAGCCCTGATGGTGACCAAAATTAAAGATAGAAACGTCGACATAATTTTTTTTTTTTAATCGTTGTTTTCTTTGGCCCAAATGCAAAAACCAGCATCCCTAAAGTGTGAATTGTACGAGACGTATTGAAGAAAAANTTTGTAATGGGGGGGGGGGGGGAATTGAGGAAAGAAGATGGAATAACGAGAAAAATGCGATAATGAGACAGAAAGCGGGACAACATACGGACAGCAAAGGCAGTATAGTACATCATGCGTCCGCCTCATCATTGACGGAGACGGTAACAGCAGCATAAATATTGTTAAAGGAAAACGAAAAAGAATGAAAGGAGCACTGCAATGACCTGGTCGGAGGCAAAGCAGTCATAAGAACTACGCGGTCAATCAAAATGACGAAACGACACCACTACAATTGTCATATTCACATGACAATAATATTTACATATATCTAATTTTTTAATTAAAAAAAAGAGTCGAAAGTATATAATAACAAAGTAAACCAGTTTGATGTAAATGTATTGTTCACTGATGCACAGATCATTCGGCCACGAATATTTTGGCAAAAGTTGGTTGTAAAACAAATACGGACTCACGATTTGCCTCTATTTTGAAATTATTTCGATACTCATAATGAATGTTATTTAGAAAACAAGTTTACCTTACCTGTAAGTCCTTTGTCGTTCCTAATCACACATACTTTTTGGAATATTTCCCTTTTTTCATTTAGTTTATAATTGGAACGTTTTTGTAAATATACCATTGTGCCTATAAATGTCTTAATTTACATTATGACAAAACATACTAAATATTCTTACATTGATGACAAGGTTTCTATTCCATTTTAAATCCACAGTCAATGGTGTAATTGTGTGGACTATATTACATTACACAAATATTATTTGATAAAACAGTGAAATTCTAATCTAGAGGTTGATTAAAAAATATTGCATGTCCGCATGGCAACATAAAAAAATAATTTTATTTTGAAATAATTCACTGAATACGTATTTAATATGTTTTTCTGTTTTGTTACAGGTAAGTCATGGAATGGAGATGTGTCTAACATTATCGGGTAATGTACAAGAAAACTAAGAAATTAATGTATCCACTCCTCTTATTGTACTTAGCTTGGACAGATGCCATTATCAAAGGTTGAAATCTGTATGATTTCAATAGCATGTCAATAGCAAATAGGTATGTTCTTTATACGTTTGCGTACGAGTTGAGAAACACTTATGCATTCTGCTTTAATACTGGGGGAAAGAGGAGAAGGGTTATTTTCTTCGAAATTACTGACAGTCAATTTCCTCTTGAACTTCAACAAAGATAGCATTATTAACAAGTTGTTTCCATAGCATCGTGTTATTTTGGTAATCTTTATATTATATAAAGCAATAAAATCTTCCACGACATATATTTATAAATAACTGCCTCCAAAAACAATCGTAAACTAACGGAAAACCGGGCTTGGCTACATCAGACAACACTAAATCGTCAATGAATTTGTAGGGAATCACCTCAATTAAGCAACAGCTCCGTGGAAGAAAAATAGGAACTCTCGATGTCTCCCAGACTTGGGGTACGAAATTAGTTTGAGAAGAAGTAAGTAGAGAGCGGAGACGACTTTCTCACGGCGAAGTTCTTCGAGTATCGTTTCATCGAACCCTCATCAGCTCGTCACGACAGCAGCAGAACTTCAAAGTCTGTCAGCAGTCCGAGACGATTATCGATAGGACGTATCGAGGGACGTCAAAAGCTTCAAAGCGTTTCCCTTGAACGACACACCCCATCCGCAGCAGAGTTGCATGAACGAAAGCGAACGCCAAAAAAAGCTTTAGCACGACTTCACTTGAGAAGTGGATGGATTCAGCGGAGAACGTTATCTGCGCAGAGATATTACTCCGACGAGAGAAGCATGGTCCAAAGAACTGATTCAGAGGAGTGATTCTTTCCACGGTTACACATTGGTGAATATGCTCTAATGTTCGTTCTAGAAGTTGGCAAGCCCTAAAGCCCCAATAATAATAATAATAATAACAACAACAATGATCTTTGAATAAATTTACTCACTATAGCTTGGAAGTGATCTCGCAGTTGATGAAGAACCGGAATGGACCGTGATAGAAACACAGAAAACCCATACTAATAATAATAATGTAAGCTAGGGATCCGGAACTGTCAGTCTCGTTCGTTTCAGTGATCCGGTCGAAAGATTCGTGTGCGATCATTCACTGATTCATTAGCAAAAATTCTCCAATATGATAGTTGCTTCATGAATAAAAACTTTATTAATGTACATTGAAATTCATACATTCATATGATATATAGATCAACAAAATCCAGTCCTGAAGACATCGCCTCTGTGGGATGATTACACTTACAAAATATTATATTATATAAAGCTTAAAGAGTAGAAAACGGTGGTCGATCGTTACATCTAACACAAGTCAAAACACTTTCTTTGTGACATAAAATCATATAGACTTCCACTGAAAAACGTTAACCCAAAACTATTTACTAACAAAATTAAAAATTATAGAAATGAACTCATGAAATCCCCAAGTTTAACTTATCCGATGTAACGTAACATTACCAACATTAGAACTAAGAAATTCACGAAATTCATCAGTTAAATCATTATACTTTATACCCATTTCAGTTAAGAAATATAAACACTGAAGAATTTAAGCACTTAAGAATAATTTAGGACGGAATTTTTCTGTACGTAATGCATATGCGAGGTGCACTCTCGTGTACGTAACGTAGATGGCATTTGGTTGACTAAAAGAAAATGACTGGTCAGTTGTATACATTGCTGTACAAAACGTTTGACATTTCAGTCTCGTCGCCTTCAAATTTAAATACTTAAAAGCGGTGGGTGAGTTCTCTGAAAATTCATAAAATTAAAATGAAATCAGTCATTTAGTACCTACCGAAGAGTCTTCAAAACAAAACGCTCGGAAAATAGGGGTCCATCATTGGGACCCAGTCTCCACAAAAGTCTCCAGTCATTGCTTTAGCGATCAATCATGCCAAATTTCTGGATTTTTTATCACGCAGTGAGACTATTCCAGATCATTAAGATGTAAATATTGTAATCAACGTTCATGAAGCAATGGGGAAAATATTCAGGGAAAATTACAGCAAGGCATTTTGTTTTCCAAGTATATAAATAAATAAATTTATTGTCAAAAAACAGTAAAAAATGCGTTTGACAACGTAGAGGACAATAAACTAATTTACTCTCCGGAGGCAAGCAAGGAACCATCCCATCAATTCCGATCAAGGGCCCTAAGACAGAGAAAGATTTAATATTTCCGCACACTCCTTGGATAAGGTAAAAAGTTGGCTACGTGTTACATTAGTAGAATACCAACAAATTTGTATTTAACACAAAAAAGTATTTCAGAAGTTCGTATTATTATAAACAAAAGATTATTCGGGCAACATTTGTTTTACAAATAGTAATTAATAAAATCACACTAAGTTCAAGATTTGTTATATTAATAGACGCCACCCCTAGGCAAGAGTAGAGATTCTGCCAAAAAATTCGCCGCTACCCGAAAGAAAACCGGAGAAAATCCCGGGCCAGGATGGGGGTATACAATTAATGTACACAACCAAAGTGCCAAGGATGAGTAGACATAAAACTGTACTTATACAGGTAATAAGACAACGCCATAACACTTTTGTTCACATTAGTGACATTTCAACGGCAGCTATAAGAAAATCTTAATTTGTTACTCGAGTTGGAACGATAAATATAAATAATATTGAACCATATTGCTCCATAAAATAATATAATTATTCCCTTGTTAAATAAATTCATCTATAGAATGTAAAATTGATTGTACAGATAAGAATCCGTGGATTCGACATTTGGTTCCTTTCTTAGTATTCATAAAACCTTATAGAAAAATTCAAAATAGTTCTATTTCAACAGTCGAGTTTCAAAAATCGATGATTATTTTGATGAACGCTGCGTGTAATCTTGCTAGAGCCAATATGGCTTGGCTGCTGGGGCAAGCAGCACGCTGTCTGCTGGCGGGTGCACGCACTACCCAGCTAGTAATACCATGGTCGCCACCAGCTATCGGCGCCGCATACGTCGCCGCTGCACCAATTATCACCACGGTGCTAGGCCCTCACTGGCAACCCCAGGAGCACCGACTCGTACAGGTACTTCCACGAGAACAGAGTCATTTGTACAACGAAGTTTATCAGAGGCGGACATTCATGTGAAAAACAAAGAAAATTAAGGAAAACCGCTAGCAATAAGTTCGCCGAGAATCGACAATGCTAATATCATAAACCTTTGAAAAATAATTTAGCTAATATGTCGGTGCCAAAGCACATTTTAATTCTTCTCCAGTATTCCATCAGACATGTATAGTGTTGGTTTTCGGGTGCAGACGTTTTTACGTGAATAAAATTCAAACTTTGGCTTAATACAGTAGTATGATGTCTCTGAGAGTAACGGCCTCCGACAGTCGACAGATTCTTCACCAGTGCGGAAGTAGCAATCAACGCTGCGCTCTAATGTCTTAGGCTGCGTTCCGATATACAGCGTGTCCCAGAACTCCACGCAGAATATTGGCGGGATGAAAGAGCGCATTAATAGGAACGAAAGGTACACACGCCCGGAAATATTTTTCCCGGTAGAAACCAAGATGTTAAAAGAACACTACACCAATACAAAGAGGCTTTATTAGGGGAATTAATTAAGTGTTATAGGTGTTCTAAGTTCAAAACCAAAAAATAACTTCGTTTTTTCAAATTTCGGCCCATTAATAGCAATACAAACCTCGCGCCAACGCGCAAACTTCGAACACTTATTACACTTTCTCCGTTCCCCTAATGAAACGTTTTATACGCCTTTTCATCTTGTTTTTTCTTTGCCATGGGGTCATTTAACCTCATCCAAAAGACATTTCCGGTCAAGTGTACTTTTCTAATTCCAGTTCCTTTTAATGTACTATATCATACCTCCAATTGTATACGTGGAGTTCTGGGTCATTCTGTAGGACAAGCGCGTGCTCCGTGTTGCATAGGCGTGTCGTGGCCTGTGCGTGTCGGCATGTCGCTGGGACAAGTACGCGGCGCAGAAGGAGGCCTTCCTCAAGATGCTAGAAGATAGTAAAAAAGCGTTGAAGAAACTTGACAGGCAGATCCAAGACATGCTGCCTCCCAAGCAGAACGCGAAGAATCAGCTCCAGAAGATGGGAGACCAACTCGCCACAAAGGCAAGGCTTTCGACACACTCCACACACGATGTAATCCTCCGTGAATCTCGGTTTTCCGGGAATTGCCGCGTCGAGGTGTTGAAAACCGACGTTTCGGTCATCTTACCGCGGTCTTCTTCAGGGTAGTAATGCTGTGGCCGTCATGCTTCGGATACTTATGGTGTGGTCTGTTCTGATTGATATAGTGGTCGGGGACGACTAAGAGCTAGGGGACGGGGGCTAGGACTCTAACTTAATGGAAGAGAGAGGTTTTCATAAGAAAGGGTTCGAAACACCGATCGTCATGGAGGACAGTTAGTGTTGGGTTTGGTTTGGGTTAGGGAGACCTCGACGCGGCAATTCTCGGAAAGCCTAAATTCATCTGACTTCAGCTGCGGAAGCATTCATGTAATCCCTTTTACAATCAGAGCCACTGAGAGGTTTTAGATGGGCTTAGCGAATATTTTGAATTACTTCTCCTCCCTCTCCTCCAATTTATACCTCCTCTCTTCCAAATCAGGTCCATATCATAAACCAACGACGATAACATTTCAATACTTTTCTAATACGCACACTCGTAGTTGGCGGCTCATATAGTGTTTGTCCATCAGATGTCAAGATACTTTATGCATAACAAGAGAATATTAAAATAAAGCTTTGTACATCGAGCACACGAAACTAAATTTTCTTTAGTTACTCGAATTTATCAACTACCGACAATTTATCAAGAAATAATTCATCTTTCTGCGGTCCATCCTTTCTGTCAAACTTATGTTCTACTTTTCCCATGATAACTTTTGTTTATTTATTGATTTGGTATTAATGTATGTTATTAATCTATCATTGATGGTTCCCTACAATGTTCCAAAATGCCAGCTCTGTGCACCCACGTTTCGGTGGCTCTGTGTAACATTCCAACAAAACCTTTAGAAATAATTTGAAAATATCCGGTTTCATTAAAAAATTCTGACTGTTAAATCATTCATTTATTTCATGACAGCCATAATTCACTACAATCATTTTACATCTTTGCATACGAAAATTTCATACACATTTCAAAATGAACTCGCACATGTGCATGTAAGATGAATTGAATCGTATGAATGGATTTAAGTTCGGTAGGTACTGCAAACAATTGTAGGGATGTTGAGAACGTTTTAAAATACTCCTGCAACAAAAAAGCATAAATTTCATCTTTTTCCTTGCATTAAGGGATGTCTCTCCATTGATTTTTCGGCATATTTTCTAAATTATTCATACGAAATTCTGATTCAAATTTTTTATCACTATTGTTCTACGAAAGACTCCTACACAATCAATATTCAGTACTACAATTTTTAATTTCCGAAGTATCCGAGTGTTTTATATTCGTTATTCCAAATTTAATCTTCATCCTTTACAATTGTTTGTAAAACAAGAATCTAGTCACAATTTGTGACCTCATTTCCAATTTTCTCAAACGTCCTATTGAATCAATTTTTCCTTCCTGGTCCTTCATTTTGTGTAAACATAACGGTATCATTCTTAGCACAGCATACAAATTATACAAAATAAGCGACTATTTCAAATTTGGCTCTCTCTAAATCAAGGTTTACGTTCTTTTGCAGGAAATTAATTCGAATGCTGTTAATGTCTTTAAAAAATTGCAATATTAACATTGATAAAAGATGAGTCACGTTTCGAGAGAAAGCGAGTATAATCGTTAAAAAGAACATTAATAGTAAAGTAGATTTAAACAAATCACAATACAACAATAACGATAATTTATTTTAGAAATAAACTAAATTATTGATACCCATTTATTAAGCCAATAAAAGAATAACTTTATAAAAGAAAGGATTGCATAAATTTTCATTTTGTAGTCTTTCCTCAGCAGAACATAATCCAACCTAAACACTCCTAAACATTTTAAGAACCAATATTACTTCATCATTACGGTCTTGAATTCGTGTACACACATTAGATGACACATCACACTTCAAACTTTGCAATTATAGCAGAAAATTAAATTATACATTTCCCTATTGTTCAACTCATTTGACATTGAGGAAATCCCAGCGCAAATGTACATAATGAAATGCAACATCATATATCCCAGTTCGCATAAACCAGACAAAATTTTAAGTGCTTAAACCATACTCTACCCATCAGGGGGAATACACCATCGTCCACGAAACATTTAACGCAGTCCGAAACTGATGTTCACAAAAACGAGAGAAGAGTACTGTTTTAATTGTTTACAAATGGACTACTTACAAAATTGCATCCATTGGAGTCCATCTGCGCTAAATACTTGATCAATTCCTTGTTGACGATGTTTCCATCCCCCCTGCAGATGGACTCCATGTCGAAGGACTACATGAAAGAAGCACAAAAGCTGACGGGACAAGCAAAGAAAGAGATGGAGGCGGCCGGAAAAAAATTGAAAATGGAAGCGGACAAACTGCGCAAACAGAACGGAGCCATAGACAGTACAGCCAAGTCTATAAACAAGAACACAAAAGCAGCTTTGGAGAAGGCGAAAGAGATCAACAACAGCGTCATGCCGCAAGTCAAGAAGCAGATGGACAAGGCGGCATTGGAAGGGAGGAAGATGGCAGCCAAGACTCAATCGGAAGCCAAGAAAATTGCATCTAAGTCGAAGAAACAGTCCAAGAGAATTGTGACCAAGACAAGTCCTCCGGTCGAGAAACCCGTTGCCAAACCTCTCACCGAGAAGTTGAAGAAGCTACAGCCAAAGAAAATAGATCCCGCGGCCGCGAAAAAAGGAGCAGCAGACATGAAGAAGAAAACCAAAGGTTTCACGGTCAAGCTCAAAACGTGGGGGGATGCCTTTTGCGACAAGTTTGCACTGTTCAGAAAAAAAGCGGCAGTAAAAATGAAGGAACAGAAAAAGAAGGCCAAGGATAAGACAAAGAAAAAGAAGGAAGAGGAAAAATAAACGAGGTACACTCTACTTCAAATAAAACTCTATTCCATAATATAACGTAGCTGAGTATTTTACAATATTAGCTAGATACATTTGATTCATACGCTGCAGAAAAAATGTTTGCACATCTTGGGACTTAAAAACTATAAAGAATATAACATTCATAGAGCAAAAATTAAGATTCCTCATTTGAAAATCAGACCTTTTCCCATAAACACGTAATTTTGTAGAAAGTGGTGGAACATTTCGTCGTTGTGATAATTTATTCGTACCATCGCCTAATTAAGTCTTTTTTACATTCAAGGTTTCATTTTTTTGCAAAAAGATATGACGTCATAATAAAAAATGCATCAAATTATGAATTGTTAATAGTTTTCTTGCAAAAATGTTCTAATTTATATGAATACATCTCCAGCGAATTTTTTTATTTAAAAAAAAAAAATTTCGAAGCAACAATATCACGTAGCAACGGAGGTAAATTAAAATTTATCTCCTAGAATATTATTACTCATCTCGCAGATTCCGTTTGGGTTTTTACTTCAGAATTTATCACAATGGAAATTGTTCAAAAAAGCAGAGGGTAGAAGAGGGAAGCTACTCGTAGGACTTATCCCCGATTTCCCAAAGTTTACACTTCATACCTTTACTGTCCAAGGGCAGAGAAATCAATCGAAGTAACGCCACATGCGAAATCCTCGTATTGCATGCGTATAATATATGCCATTAATCTCAATGACAGATTGACAACGTGAGTGATGAGATGGAGGAGGTGGCACCCGCCCTTACGGAGAACGCTCGAAAGACAGTGGAAGACGACACGCAAAACATGAGGAAAATAGCCAACGATTTACGCTCAGAGTATGATTCAGTGGAGGACGGAGTGGAGAGAATCACTACTGGAATGAGGAGCACCATGTACGAGTGTAGGAGAGTCAACAGATCTGTGAGGGCGCAGAGAGGGGACGTTGCGGCGACACTGCGGAATCTCTCCAAGAGTATGTTGAACGAAGTACACATCAGCAAGGAAGTCAGACACGCTCTGAAGGTCTAAAGAACGGATTGCAAGACGATTTCCATGAGATACGCGTTGGGAAAGAATACCTCCATTATAATTGAGCTTTCAAAAGGACATACAAAACGTTAATCACAAACCACAAACGTTTACACCCCCCAACTTGTTAGGAAATGTCTTTTTCAACAGATAAGAAACCTACACCAACAATGGTTAAAGGGGATTTAGGGAGAGGGTTCAGAAACGAAGGATATTAGCAGAGTTCACAGGCAGAAATGAGTAACACAAGCAAAGACCCATGAGTTGTCCTTAGCATAATGTGCCCTGTGTGTCGAAACAGATCGAGTACTTTAGTAACGAGGTGCGGGAGCTGGCTCCATCTCTCACGGAGACCGCGAAGAAGACAGTGGAAGAGTCCACGAACAAGATGAAGGCAGCAGCGACCGAGTTGCGGAAGGAATATCCATCGACGCAAGAAGGGCTGATGACGATAAGCAAAGCGGTCAAAGTTACAATCGTCGAGTGCAGAATAATCAATAAGGCAGTTAGATCGCAACCTGGCGACGCGGCGAAATCCATCAAGAAGCTCACGCAGAAGATGCTCACAGACGTTAAAAACTCGAGCAAGGAAGTGAGGAAGGCACTGATGGAATGACTCATGCACCTTCAAGTTTCAAGTGAAGCATCTCATTTAAGAAGAAAAAATGAGATTCCACACATTCCACTCCTCTCTGTCAGAATCATGGTGAAGGACAGTTCTAAAAATTTAGGGCAATGTACATCCTATCAAGTATTTTCTGGAGAATCATAAGATCTATCGATATTTTGCCATAGAAATCCTTGTACCGAGTATGTCGCAATCAGAGATGAGTAATTCATCTTAAGCCTTCATCGTTGTTACACACCAACAATATTCTCGCGATCAGTTGTTTGATTCTACAACAACCTATTCTTTTTTTCAATCCAGTCCTTGTCTCCGCGATAATTGCAACTACGCTTGTCCTATTTTTGGTGACTCTGGGTAACCTTTCATCTGTAGAACCAGTCCTGTCCCAACTGTTTCTTTCCTTGGAAGTATAACCCCAACCAAACACAAACAGCTCTCTCTCACTCAACGACACGACATGCGCTCGTAGCACCGTCCTTGCGAAACGTCCTTTGAGCGCATTGCTCTGCTTGCCGCAGATGGAGTCCACGTCGCGAGAATACGAACAGAAGGCGCAAAAGCTGTCGGGTGGCGCCAAGAAGACGGTGATACAAGCGAGCAAAAACATCCGCGAGTCTGCAGGCAGATTGCGAGGAGAGTACCACAACGCTGATGACGGCATTTACGCTCTGCAACGCGCCATGCACACCACGTTGCGTGAAGCGCAGAAAATCAACGAATCGCTACGACCTTTCAACGATGCCGCGTCTCGCAGCGTCAAACGCGCGGCCAGACGCTCTCTGGAACAAGCGTCCACCATGAGCAAGACGCTCAACACGTTCATACAGAAATAACATCGCCCTCGCGTCTAATCCTCTGTGCGACTGGTAAACATCGTCTTTCACAGAGTGTCTTCTCGGGGGACAGCAGTCGGACAATGGACTCGACACATCCCTGGAGAGAGAACCTGTACCCATCGATCACGTCTCATCACAAGTCAAATAAACATATTATACTATTTTACTTCAACTCGTGCGAATTTATTAATAACTATAGTATCAACAATTTTATCAACTAGTTGGAAGTATTGTGTAACCATAAATTACAATACTCACATATTTAAATTACTTATCTCGGAAAAATCTTTGCTGTACTGTTTCAAAAATAAGATGTACGACTAAATTACCAAAGTACTTTACAAAAAAATTCTGTGGGTGGAAAATAAAAATAATTCTTCATAGGGTTATTAATAAATTTTTACAGTTATAATCAGAAACACAGGAATAAGGACATAGGAATATTCACTTCATTTTCAGTCAAGTTATCCAAGTCTTCGAACTTTTAAAGAATAAGATAAACGTAAAGTCAGCAGCTGCTCACCTTCACACTCCTGGTTAATTTGCTTAATCAATATATCTTAATACAAGTTATCATTAGTTCAATCGCTGAGAGAGAATAAAACGTCATAACAGAATCGAGATGTATTTCAACACAATAGTCCCTCAAGTATGTAACAAAGGAAGTTGCCGCTTCACCAATATGACTAAACGAACAATAACAAAGACAGCAGCTATGGATACGTTGAAGTTGCGATCTAAGAAATTCGAAGCCAAACTACTGCGATCTACAACTACATGGTTTTCCAAAATTCGAAAATTCGCATACGAACAGGAGGCGTTATACCACGGAGATGTTTTGTCAAAGAGGTAATCCCGACGTAGTAATATATTTTTTATTTCTTCGCGTATTTACAATGTTGTTCAACCTGAAGAAATTGTGAAAGTCTGCATGATGACGATATCATTCCATGTTCGCTCGTCCTCGGGACAGAAACCCAACGGTTGACGTGTTGATCTTCAAACGTTATTCTCTTTTACAATGTTTCACTGCAGAACGCCAACTAAAGATAAGAAAATAGTAAACTGGTTTCATAATTCGCAGATAATTAGTTTAACAAAAGATAAATTAAAATAATCCCTTTTAACTTCACCAAATTAGTTTATATACAAATGTAAGACAACTTCCACCACATTCAATTATGTTTCCAGAAGATAAGTTTCGTGCTAAATAATTTCTAGGAAAGAAACTATTCATTATTTCCACTAGCAAAGACCCAATTCCAGTGCGATTCCATCCAATGTATTAAATTTTTAGATTCGTACAGCGATAATTGAATAACAGAAACCAATTTTGAGCAAAGTAAATCTGAATATAAAAATACGACCTATATTAGAACAATAAATAGAACTTGCAAAAGTTGGGAATTGTGTAAAACACAATATCTTGAATGACCACCTGTTAAGTTTTATTCATTCTATCAACGTTTTAATGACAGTCCGCTAGGTAGCATTAATTACACTCCGAGAATAGTCCATCAATACAAATAACATTTCTTGGTTGTTAGCATACAATTTCTGTGATAAAACTAAAACAGTGTTAGGCTGGGCCCAAACAGTGTCACTTACTAGGGAAAATGGATGTCACCATTTGAAAAAGGCGGCGGCCAAGAAACGTTTTAAGTTCTGTAGCATCAAATCGACGAATGCTCGATGCTATGCAGATCCTGGGCATATTTGCAACTATTGTTTGTGAACATACATGAATCGTCTCACACTTTCGCATAATAATATCATCTCGCAGCGTTTCGCCTCGTGATGAGCACGCGTTAGTAACGTACTCAACTACTACCAAGAAACTTGTGGACCACGCGCTACATTGTAGATTGGTCGAAAATTTTTACCCTCTAAAATTTTGCTTCTTTCGGTTAATGTAACGGTAACGAAAAGTTCAATTTTCAAAATTGTTTTAAGTTGGACGTGATATGAAACTTTTCAGCGTTCATATTGACTTTGCAAAATTAAGCATCAGAAACGTCAGCGATGGCACTACAAAAATTACGCCGAATACTATAATTGGAAATTTCGTCAATTCCAGAAAGGTCTTCTTAAGATCTAGTTTGAATTCGTAAACGAAGGCCTCCGCGACTGGAGTCAATAACTGTCCGCGAGAAACCTCATTTCAGTAGAAAACAAAGTCCGCAACAAACAGGTTTCAATACACGGAACTACCAACGTTTCGACCATCCCGCTGGGACCACCTTCAGGGTATGTTCGAGTCGAATATACCAAAGATGGGAGAATACGACAGCAACTCAGGTATGATTGAGTCCTGAAAAAGGCCACAATAGGATGACCGAAACATTGGTAGTTCTGTGTATTAAAACCTGTTTGTCGCGGACAACCAAGTATATAGTTTGAAAATATGATTACCTTTCCTCAGATACTAGCTTCGAAGCGTCAAAGATAAGAGATGAAGGGTGTAGGCGTGCTCTATTTTTCTTTCCCCTCATCCACGGCTTTCTCGATCTCTTTGGCGAGATCTTGTCCCACCTTGTTCATTTCCTTGAGTTTCTCTTGCACAACGACCTTCACTTGCTGCGCCGCCGCATCCGCCTGCGGACGCAACTTCTCCATCATGTCACTCGTCTGCTTCAGCGTCTCGGCCATCGCCGATTGGATGCGCTTTACGCCCTCCGCGGCCGACTGGAACGCCTCCTCATCGTGCAGACGCAGCGCTTGCTTTTCGTATTCCTTGGAAGCGTGGTTCACGGACTCTTTGACGGACGTTCCCGCATTCGCAGCCGCATGCTTCAGATCCTTCGAGAACTTCGTCAGGGTCTCCGACAGACGGTTCCCTAGATTCTGCGGTCACCAACACAAGACGTCATTCGCATTACTCCACTCACCTTCACTTTCGCACTTACTATCAGCCTCAACACACATTGGAGGATTTTTTGAATTAATTTAAGAGCTTTACGATAAATCAACTTATAGACTTGCGTATTTGTGATTTTATGTTAATTATTTCGTGAACATCTCTTTTGTTAATGGAAACGGAACCACGGAAAGCGCACTGCAAGAAAGACGAAGGTGACATTGCCAGTAAAAAAATAGAGACCAGTAGCAATAATCCATGTTTTTGCTCTTGCATACAAATTTAGAGGGAAATAACAGTGCAATACTAAAACCAACAAATAAAGCTGATGGGTCCAAAATATACAAACATTAGCATATTATCAACCATTTCAGAGTAGCAAATTCATAGCAAGTAAGTTTTATGAATATGATACACATAGCAATTTGCATCGTTTCTTGTTGACAGCAAATGTCAAAAGATAAAATCGTAAAATCCTCATTAAAATTCGCCCAATTTGAATCATCTTAATGATTGTAGGATAGAATCATACCTCCTGAAGATATTTTTAAAATACAATTTTTTTAATTTTAAAATTTCATAATGTTGGCGCGTTGTCCAGTTAAGACTATTTTACTGATATGATACGTAAATTTAAAAAAGAAAAACAAAAATTAACAAAATAAAAACCATTTCGCACAAAAAGTGTAAATTTTAAAATCAGAATCACGAGATGTAAGAATTACATACTCAGACTAAGTAATATTTATTAGGTTTAGTTGGTGTTTTTCATTAGATAATTCGTTTACATTGTATAAAGAGGAGTATTATGAAACAAAAAACACATTACATTTTGAAACATTATGGTCTTATTTCGTCAAAAGTGTAATATCAATTACACTATTACATGTTACGATGAAAAATTCTATAATTAAATATAACGCTAGAGGTTTTCAAATTTACTCTACTGTGAGCAAAAATTTTTCGACACTCCTTGTGTATCCGATGTGTATAACCTTATGACAATTACCCACGCAATCTCGGTAACGAAATAAACAACAACCCCCTCAAAAAATACCTGTAAACAGCAGCAGCAAGGCTAACATAGGTTTACATGGTCGGATTCATTATAATATATGATTCATTTAACAAGTGTTGAGTAATTTACGTAAAGGAATTTGAAAAGAAATAAAATAGCACAATGAATGAGATTCACTAAACGTTTCACTGTTTCTAAACAGAAATTATTTACTTGCGCTCTTGATATAAAAGTGTATAAATACATTGGTAGAATCTGAATTTCATTTCCTTCTTTGATAGGGTCCTTCATGACTAGGAATATTTTTTAAAACCAAAAACAAATAGATTAAAGCAAACTAATAAAAAGGAAAACTAATAAAAAGGAAAACTAATAAAAAAGGAAAACTAATAACAAAGGAAAACAGCTCTTTGGAGACATTTTCCCGCAGAAAAAATAGCTGCACATTGATATCCAGCTCGAATGACCAATTTGTTCAGACATTTTGCATGAAAACACCTGCACAAGGATAATGAGGTTCGAAGGACCAAATACTAAGATGAATTGGAGAATGAAGGAGTGTACATGAGGTGTATTGAATTAACACTGGTTGCCAACAAACAATTTAATATGACTTGCAATATGAAAGTTGAAAAAATAATGATACAAAGCTGAATTTCCGTGATACTGTGGTGAGAAGAGATGAAATGATCCGTTTCTTAAATTCAGCTTGGACGACGTGTAGTCGATGTCGTAGCGAACCGACATGGCGTGGCTCTACTGTGATGATGAGGTCGGAAGTAGCAGGTAGACTCCTGGCGAACGCGGTTTACATACTTGGCCGTCTGGCATAGCGCTAGATAAGTAATGATGAGGTCGCTCCGCAGCGAGACCCAAAATGGCGCGGCTGCCACGCTGCGGCGTGATGATGAGGCGAGCGAGTGAGTTGTAGAGTGAGATGAGGTAGTCTGACTGCCCTATAGAGAGCAAGTCTGCTGGCCAGTGACTGTCTGCAAGTGAATGTGACAACCATGGAGGGAGCCTGCTGGCGACTAGTGCGTCTCTGACTGCCACTATTTGACTTCATCAATCTGCAGAGACGAGTGTGAATGTTTGACTGTTCTAGAGCAAGTCGCTCTGCATCCGTTGGCGAGTAAAAACGCCGCCCGTCAAGAGGCTCGCCCGTCAGAGGCTCGCGCCTCCAGCGCGACCGATGCGCCCATCGACAGCATTAGGTCGTCGTGACGTCTGGCTGACCACACCGATCGATAGCGCGACGTGACAAGCAAATGAGGCGCAGATTTGAGTTGCTTGATGACATATTTCAATGAATGTCTGGACAAGCTCGTTAATTCTTAAATCACATCTTAAGGACTGTAAATTTGAGTGAGTATTTTTCGACAAAAAATCGGCTGAATTTATTTGGAACAATTTTTCAAGGCAGTCCATTCAATACAAACCGGAATAGCGCGACGTGGACTTATACAAGAAACTCGGAAAAATATTCTTACTTTGATTTCGATAACGCTGTTCCTCTAGGTACACTACAAAGAAAACGGAAGTAAATAAAAAAATACACCTTTAGGCCTTTCTGGATTTCTCCTTCCGACGGTAATCCAGCTGACGCTTCTTCCACTGCGATCGCGAACACATGTTGTCCCTGTTTCATGAGTTGGGCGAGAGCGTCGTTCAACTGAGTAGACCTTTGGTTATCCTTACACGACTTGTCGCGCTTCTGGGACATGGTGGTGCTCTTAGGATCACGCTCATCAATCACATCTCGACATATTGCACTCCAATCTGATTTTGTTATGAATCTTGTGATTCTGTAGGTAAAAATCCAACAACTTTCCCGCTCAAGTAATCTTTTAAAATTTGACACGCAGTTTCGGCGTTTTGTTTCTCTAAATATGAGACCGAACAGCTGTGCTGGATCACACACTTCTGTAAGATTTATCGATTAAAGTATCTGGAATCCCCTTGCAAAGTAGAGATATGTAATGCGTATAAATAAATAGAGCTTTGTGGTACTTTGAGATTAAACATTTGCTGTGTAGTTCGAAGTCCACCACCACAAGATCAAGAGAGGAAAAAAAGCAGGTGGACGCGGTTGACGTCACACGTACAGTTCAATCTTCGATCAAAATTTGATTTGATAACCCACTATTGACGTTCACAGGCTATTTAAAATCATAATTAAGAATAAGCCTAGACGTTGGATGCGGCCTGTCCTAATGAGGTGGCCAAGCATTATGTATGTTCCGGCGACATAATTGATCAAATGTCTGTCAAAAGGGGCATGGCTGAAATGATGCTCCACAGCTTCCCAGCGGCGCAGCGATGTAAACAGAGGAACAAGTGACGGAAGGAGACATTGTTATGTCACGGAATAAAAACGTCGTGATAACAGGAACGATTCAGAGCGCATTGACATAGGAATGCATTGACATAAACGCAGTGAAAACTTCTGGAACGTACACAATATTTTTGCACATTTTTTTTGTTTATATTTCAATTACAAAACATTTCCAAGGCAGAACATACAATGTAATACGTAAGTATTATATCAATGCAACCCATCTGTTTTGTTTTCGATCTGTTTTCCCTCGCCCAGGTAGAAATAGAGAAGCGGCAAGTCGTCGCATAATGCAAAGGCAGAAAACACCTCTTCAACGTCGCTGACCGAGATTCAATAACAAAAATGTAAAAACGTACAAACGAATAAATTTTACATATACGTTTGTCTGTAAATAAAAATGCTTCCGCAATTATTAGAATCTCTCCAGAAATATTTGAAATTATTTCTCTTAAAATAAACATTTTCCATTCAAATTATAGACACTAGAGGTAAAACTCAGATAAAATATATTCCAATAGAAAATACAGACGTCCAACCGCTTAGTCACAATAATTTCTCATGGACGAACAATAATGCTTGATGTGATCAGAAAAAAAGTCTCCGGTA
This sequence comes from Laupala kohalensis, assembly GCA_002313205.1. NCBI lineage: Eukaryota > Metazoa > Arthropoda > Insecta > Orthoptera > Trigonidiidae > Laupala > Laupala kohalensis. The sequence goes on along the minus strand of NNCF01129955.1, from coordinate 30,599 downwards.
AGAAATGTTCATAAAGCCAATCGTAAAAAACCTTTTCGTAAAACGAAAAAAGTAAAGAAGTCTGAAGAAGTATTTTAAAAAAGCTGATAAGCTTTATTTCAGCATCAGGAAAACAAAGATAAAAGGAAACAATTTCTTCATTTTATTCATTTTGTAGTGAAAGTAATAATATGACAAACAGAATTAATATCGAATAGAGAACAAATTTTTCTTTTGCATCACTTTCTGTATAAATCACGATGGATAGAGCGGTACCTTCATTATAGAAAGAAAAGGAGGAGGCATCTTTCAGCAGATTCCTTCTTGAGGCGGTTCGGCAGCTTCCATCTCCTTGCGCATCTTCAGAGCGGCGTCATTGGCGGCCTCCTGTGCCAATCCAGCAGCTTCCCTCGCTTGAGACACCCCGTCCCCCACACACGACTCCAATTCCATCAGCACCTGCAGCAACCATCTAATCACCTCTACAGGCTGAATGGGCGGTGAACCCCAAGCGTTAACTCAACATAATCAGTTCGACATGTTTGAATTCTGCTTGGAGATTGAAAATTTGCTCAAATTATCCGTATCAACAAGTGACGAGGCCTAAAAGCGTATCTCTGTGATAAAGAATAACAACTTGAAACATAACCTTGAAACATTTATAAACAGCATTTTCCGAATAATCTATAGATCGATGCGTACTTGTGAAATTATTTTTTTGTGTTAAATTATAGATTTGTTGATATTCCATTAATATTATAACACGTTAACTTTTTTATGTTATCTAGGAGGTTACTAAAATTCAATCCGCCTCTGCCTTAAGGCCCTTGTTCAAAAATGATGGGATGGTCCCTAGTTTGCAACCGGAGAGTAAATTAGTTTATTGTCCTACCCGTGGTCATATACAGTTTGTATTGCTTTCTTGGCAGTAAATTTATTTATTTATATTTAATTATTTATTTACCCGACCTCACCAAAACCAACCAATTTTGGTAGGTATCGGTCAGATCAGTTTGTCTCCCAATACACTTTGGCAAATTCACTTCCGTACATATGTGTCCCGTCACTGAAAAATGTATACAACTGCATCTTCATTTATACCCGGCACACTAGATTATGTTAAAAAGTGTATCTTACAGAGTTAGCCTAACGAGAAAGCATTAGATTGCGAATAAACAAAGACTCATTGTTGTGGTAGCCTTAACTTTGGGGTGAGCGTCTGGGGGTGAATCCCAATAGCAAGCTTACTGGGGTGAAGCCCCAAAGGAGGTAAAATCCTCAGCGAGCGGAGGGAGTCAATAAAATAAATAAAAGATTCATTATAAAACGTAAAATGTATCATTAGAAAGTTGGATTTTAACAAATTGTTTATTCCGGCTGTAATAAATGTGATATTTGGAAGAGTTATATTAATTGATTAATAATAATAATAATAATAATAATAATAATAGACTTAAGTCATAAAAAATGGCAGTCCAATCTCGAGCGCTAGGCCGTGCTAGTTTGTGTAGAAAATCCCTATGTTACTCGATAGGTAGATACTGCGCCGTTGAAAGACGCACCCTAGAAGCTTGTTCCAAAGTCTCCTCCACTGCCGTGACTAGACGCTCCGGTTGACCATCCGGCGTCTCAAGACCTCGATCCTCCACCAACCAATCGGCTTCGTCTTGAAGAACAGACGCCGCCTGCCTCAGCACCAGACGTACGCGTTCTATATTGAGACGCGCGGCAGCTTCCAACCACGCGATGCTGGTGGCTTCGAGGCGCGAGGACAACCAGACACACACCTACACACACGGCACACACTGTCACGTACACTGTCACATACGGATGTCACGAGTTTCCAGATAGAAACAAACACTCGGCTGCTACGAAAATGTATTCCTTGCTGGTGGTTATGGGATGTCAAGAGTAGGACAACGTGGCAATGAGAAACATGTCCTCCGATTTCATCGGGTAACGTTCGAGAGATTCCGTATATGTCAGTTCGCGATTACACTGAACCAGGCACTGCCTCACATTTAATTAAACTCTCAATACACGCTGATAAGAAATTATAGAAAATAATTTTCATTGTCTGAAGAACTTTCGATACGAGTTTATTTAACTTATTCAAATTATTTATGATGAAAACCGTACAATCAGTATTAAAAAATTAAATTTGGCATCTGTAGAATACTTTCCGACAAAGTCTTGAAACCACGTTTGTGCTAATGGTAACGACTATGCTGTCCTTTCAGAGGAAAAGTATTGAGCGAATGTAATCGAATAAGATTGTCCGGACAGTGTGAAAACATTGAGAAGCAGTTTTGTTTCTGTTACCACGTGTGCCTCATTCGCACGATTACACTATCGGAACGATTATCGAGAAGGCAACGGCAATTCGATCTATCGATCGCCACATGTCAACAAACACACCTGGTTAATGGCATCCTGTACATCTGGAGGCATATGCGCCGCGTTCTGGCGTGTCATCTCCAGCAAATCTCCTTGTCCCGCGCGCACCAGCATGGAGAAAGACGCGGGGTTAGCGAGGCGTCGAGCTCGGCGGCGCCGACGGACGCCGACCACCGGCAGACATTGAGGGTATGCCGGCGTCGCCATCAGAGGCAGCAGATATCACGCGTCGACGCACCCCCCACTGGCCTCCGTCGTGTGATTGTTGCCAAGGCACAGAATGTATATGTGAAAGCAGCGAGGAAAAAGAAATATCCACATCTCATGAGACTAATCGATTATACTTTTAAATAAAACCATCACGGCCTACTTGATCACACTATTCTTTTTCGTCTTTATACTTTGGACATTGATCCACGACTTACTAAGAAAATTCTCGGAGGCAGTGATAAGACCCTCCCAAATCGTTTTTTAACTCAAATTGAATTATGAGAATGTCTCTGGAGCTGTGGTAAGAATTTGAGCTATTATAGAGTGCAGTGCATGAAAATAGAGTCCTTAATTCAAGATAGAACCGTCAGCAATGACCACGGAGTATGTACTTTCGTCGAATAGCTGTATTTACTACGCACAAATAAACGCAGTCCCTTCGGCACCACCATAGCCTTCTTTCTTCTTTAGTATATAAGGCTATGGCACCACCTGCTCCTCCATGCGAGCCTCTATTATCTTCCCACCCCTGCCCGTTCTCTCTTGATTAAGGTCTCATCCTCAAAGTTAGAGCAAGACAATACACGTGCCAGGCCTCTTACAACACCGAGCTCGTAGGTCTGCCGGCCAAAGAGAAATATCTTAGCTAACACGTTCATATAATTAGTCGTCAATATCATACAATCTAAAATATTTATATAACGTGACCAAAATAAACAAGTAATTACTTTATGTTCAGATTTATTTGACACGAAGAATATGAATGCGTAAGCAATTCATTCGCTGAGATAAAGTTAACACATTTAACCAAGCCGGTCAACGGTACACCGTTGCATGATCCAGCCTGGTAATTGTAGGAAGGCACAAAGAAGTACTCTGAAATGTGCTCCGCACATTTTTCAGTGTAACGTAATGATAAACTGTAATTTACTTATATTCGTGCAGCGATCTCTCAAGTCGAGTAGTACAGCAGTGCTTATTACACCACCTGAATCACTGATGAAGAATGATCTCTTTGTCACATGCTTGTCTTTTGTCTCCAAGTGTTTACATCTGGATTATTCCCCTCGTTGGAGCCCAGACAAACTGCGTAATTTCATTCAAACGCGGAAGCTGTATATCTCAGAACGAAAGAGAATTTCGTGGAGAAGGACATATGTATCAAAAGGCTATGAAGAGATTGCGCTTAGCAGATTCATTTACTCTGTCGGAAATGGAAGATAAGTTCCCCAGAATAATACAGAACAAGGGATCGGGAAGCATATGTCCCTCAATTCATCTTCATGCAATGATTCTATATCCCATTGTCTTCAACTTGATAAGAGGTAAAAAAAAGTTAATTCTAATAAGTACAGAATTATTTATTCATCAGACTTCATATTGCATTATCTATCGTCGATGTATTGTCACTTCGTAGAGAGATTCACAGATTGATGTAGAAAATGAATTTTATTATTTTCGGAAATAATACTTTGCTTCGCATTAGAACAATTTCTAATATCTTCGCACCGCAGTATATAAATAAATATAGTTGTCATCTTGACTATAGAAGCATACAATGCACGAGAAATTACTCTGTTTCTGTAGTAATTTAAGTTTTTCTTAAGAAAAAAAATCAAAGATCTTCAAATTGAAATACTACACATGCTTCAGAAATTATCCATTCACTTTAGAATATGTTATAGTAATCTGACAGCTTATGAAAATCAATATACAATTCCAATTAAAGCAAGTTCAATCAAATTCATTCTCATGGCGTCTAGTATGGTTGAAGTGTACGTTTATTATATTAATATTTTGCAAGAGCTGTAAATTACTTTCACGGTATGTTTTGTAAAGAAAAGGGTCTAGTTTATTATTCGACTGTCGATATAAAAATCAAATACCTGATCAATTTGACTACACTTGACTCAATATTTATGCTGTTCAGCAAATTCGTTTGTAGGTTATTCTCCACCGCGCTAAGATGTTCCTTTTTACGTACAGTACGATTTTCGTGAGTTGACAGCAAAAACGAGTGCAGTAACGAGTATTCGTACACACCGTTGCCTCACTAAGCATGAGAGAGAGGTTTCATTTGAACTAAATGGGGTTTTAAGCTGGGGTTTCTCTTATCGTCTACGGGCCAATGACGGTGCAATACTTTTTTTTCCACTTTTTGTGGAAATGCTAACACTGAACAGCAGCACATTATATTTATTTTCACATATTGACGAAGACAACTCATTTGCAATAGATTTTAATTGGTTTCTGGATTTCCAGCATTTTTCGCAACGGAATCATTTTCTACCAGAGCCACGAATTTATCAGTCCGATTATTTAAAAGGAAGTTCCTGATGAAGAGGAATACAACCTCATAGACTCAACGAATCAATCGCATTTCAGCATGAAATTACTCAACCACTCATATCTTGAAATGTGACTTCAGATTTTACTCTTCAACGGGGGTATTTACTGCGGAAGGAGAGAAAAGGGAAACAAGTTTTTAAACGGATTTTCTTACTTAGGACATTGACACAATGTTTCGACCACAGTCTTCCCGAGCGTCTTGTAAAGATGCTTCCAAGTTCAAGAAAGATTTCGACAGACTGGTGGACGAAACGCGAGATTCAGTGAGATCTCTGCTGATGATGGTGCAGAGAGACTTCCCTCCAGAGCGGGCGAAGCAACAATTGAACAGCTTTTGTCAGTTCTTGGCTGCAATCATGATGAAGGTAATAGTACCCAATTTAGTATACATTTCTTTCGTGTACCCTACACGTGGAGAAGATATGTGATAACTGTCGTCCAGACAAAAATGACGACGAGCCGGGAATCGAACCCGGGACTTCTGCATTAATCGCAGGGGTATTAACCACTACACCACTCGTTCGCCTTCCACAACTGTACACCATTTCCATCCAGAACCATGTACTCCATTGCGATCAACGCAGGAGTGCCGGGCATTTTCACCTGACCGAAAGTTATCACAGTAAAAAAAATGTTATAGCTCCATTATGTTATATTGAATTAAAAAAGGGACACGGACGGGGGTACGAACCTGGGACATGTAGCTTTGCACGCTGATGCCCTACTACTACGCTATCCTGTTCACCTCCAAAGCTCGTCTAAAATGTCATTGAACTTGCGATGGCTCACCGACCTCAGAGGTGATCTCATTGCGCTGCTCTATAATTAAAACCACTCGGAAATGAAAATACGATCCATGATTTACAATAATGGTTTTTTTCATCTCACCTAACTTTTTCGGTTTTCCACTCACAAGTAACTCATGACTGGTTCTGCCACCCGCGGTGAGTATTCCTAGGTTTACTTGAGTCAATTGTTACAATAAGACAAATAACCAAAAATGATTCATCTTTGCTCCTAAAACCATTAAGAACGCAGGTTCAATGACCCGTTTGCATCAAACAAGTAGATTCCTTGAATATTCAGATATATCACTTTTGTCCCTCCAAATACCCCCGTTTCACCGTTTGCTTTTGAACAAACCTCATTACACGAAAAAAGCAAATTGATATGTTTGAAGGTTGCGACGGCTCTGTCAGCGTTATTGCAATCAGTGGAAACGGATAAGCAACGTTTGGCGGAAGAATTGAGGCAAACCATTCTACAAGCATCGCAACGTTTAGACGCAGACTATGATTCATCTGAAGAAGCAGCCAAAGCCTGCACCAAATCTATTGACGAGGTGAATACGATAATCCATGGTAGCGTTAGGGTACATCCATTTAAACATTGTCAGGAAAAACGACACGGACGTCTCGAGGGACGTCTATAAAGAACGTCTGATGCCCAGAAAAGGAGGAAACAGTTTTATACATCGAATACTTTTTCCAGTAAATGATCCTCAATTTTTAAGAGAGAAAACAAACTGTAACATAAATAAATAAATAAATTTATTGTCAAAAAACAGTACAAACTGCGTATGACCACGTGGAGGGAAAAAAACTAATTTACTCTCCGGAAGCAAGCAAGGGACCATCCCATCAATTCCGATCAAGGGCCCTAAGGCAGAGGCGGATTCAAAAATTTCAGCAAAAGTTCCTAGATAAGATAAAAAGTTAGCTGCGAGTTATAATACTAATAGAATGTCAATATGTTTGTAATTTTAAGCAAAAAATTACATGTAAGTTATTATCGAACTATAGATTATTCTGAGTATAGTGCTTAAAAATTGAAATAACACTAAATTCACGATTTATTGTTACAATAGACCCGCCCCTAGACAAAGCCTAGAGAACCTGTATGATAAATCCGCCTCTACCCGAAGGAAAACCGGAGAAAAACCCGGGCCAGGATGGGATAAAAGATCTATTTTAGAAACAGAGTCCACAATGAGCTATTCAGAAGGAATGATGCAGTTTTACGTCGTGACAATTTGTAAATATCTAGAGTGAAACGTTTTCCTGTTGGCGTGTGTGATACCTATAGTATCACACGTGTAAGCTATGCCAGTGAGCAGCTATTAAGAAGTCGATTCGAGTTGCTTTAGTGTGGTTGTTTGTGTACAGGTTCTGAGCGAAATGAAGAAGGTGGAGGCGGGCGTGCGCAGTGAAGCGGGAGTCATGGCGGACGCGGTGCGCAAGACGGCGCGTGAGTCGCTCATGCGGATGCTGAACGGAATGGAGGGCGAACGCGAGAGATTGGGAGCTTTGGCGGAGTCCATAAGCAAGCGCCGCAGAGACACCGAAGCCGAAGAGTTGGATCGAAAGAATAAGCTCTTCGCCGAAACCTTGGAACAAGAGAAGAAAAAAGCGAAAGAGGAGGGCCAAGGAGGGTGGTTCTCGGGTTGGGGAGAAAAGAAAGAAGAGGAAGAGAAGAAAGGGTGGTTTTCGGGTCGGGGTGGCGCAGAAGAAAAAAAAGAGGAAGAGAAGAAAGGGTGGTTTTCGGGTCGGGGTGGCGCAGAAGAAAAAAAAGAGGAGGAGAAAAAAGAAGGATGGTTTTCGGGTTGGGGAGGATCAGATAAGAAAGAGGAGGAGAAGAAAAGTGTTGGGTGGTTTTCAGGAGGCAGTGGAACGTCGCAATCCAAGAAAGAAGAAGAACCGAAGAGTGAAGGTTGGTTTTCGAGAGAGCAGCAGCAGCAGCAGAAACCAGAGGGAAAAAATAAAAACGAGGGTTGGTTTTCGGGATGGGGAGAAGGTCAATCTCAACAACAGCCGCCGCCGCCGCCACCGCAGCAGATCGAGGCAAAAGCAGAAACAAAGAATGGAGGATGGTTCTCTGGTTGGGGATCCAAAGAGTCTGCAAACAAAGACCCAGGCAACAAAGAACGGATGGCGGAAGATACGAAGATAAGAGAGGAAGAGAAAAGTGGAGGATGGTTTTCCGGATGGGGTTCGAAACCACAGGATGGACCACAGGAAGCTGGTCCTAGTGGTCAAAGGCAAGAGCAAGGTCCCAAGGAGCAGAAGAAGTTCTCGAATTCCAGCGAACAACAAACGCAAAAGAAAGAAGAAGAAAAGAAGAGAGGAGGGTGGTTTTCTTGAGGGAACAAAAAAAGAGGACAAGAAATAGAAGAGTAAGAAAGAAACACCATTAGGAGAGTTAAGGACACGCCAACTGGACTACATCGACGAAACAAAACACGCTCCCCACAGGAAATAACACGCCATTATTGTCTCAGTACAGACACTGTGGAACCCAAGTTTCACTTTGAAATATGTAAGAAAAGAACTTGCTTGCTAATAAATCTGATTCGCCCTTTTATTCTGCGATCTGCGCACAAGTTGAAATAAACAATTTAAAAAAATATTAGTATTTTATTATTGTACTTTATATGTTTTACTTAAACCATAAAAAGTTTTGGAATAAATATACTTGGCATTTAGAACATGCAGATAACGTGAATGAAGATTTACGAGTAAAACAATGATACGTTTAAACACGAAAATCATAAGAAAACTTACCGATTCAACAAATTTTCAGTTTTATATAAGAAATGTTATTTTTATATTGATAAATACTTGACAATATATCTGAGATTTCAAACGGTGTGTGTGTATCTAAATTTGAATCGGACATTTCAGACGTAATCAAGCCAAGTATTTAAATGTGGGACATTTAGACACAATCAAGTTTTAATGAATAGTGGGAATGGTAGTTTCAAATTATTCGTAAATTTTAACATATATTTCTATTTAAGAGAACATTTCACAGATAATCTTTTATAGTGCATGACGTGCATGGACGTTTCGGAGAAAGTTATATATTTCTACTGGATACAGATCCACTCAGCAGTTACCAGTTTCCAGTTGTACATTGCGTATCTTGCTGTGTGTAGTTGAGCAGACGTTTTAAGAGGTTAGCTTATGATGTGAAACAGTACTCGTATTGTTTAATTTCTCTTGAAGAACAAAGGAAAATTGTAAACATTCAGAAAGGAAAAGGGGAAAGCAAGAACAAAATGCTCTTGGGCATTTCAACATTTATGCATTTAACGCACTCGTCAGAAGAAATGATTCTGTTCCATTTTAAGAGTCCGTCACTACGATATGACAAAGTTAACCCTTGAGATAAGTCATCAGCATCATTAACATTAACAATATAAAAAAAGGGAAATTTACACCTTAGGAGCCACATTGATTGGTATCTTCGCATCGGAAACTTGGAAATATGAATGATCTTCGTATCCTAATAATCATCACTCGTAGTTAAAAGAGAGATATACGTAAGACAAATAGTTTGACGAATTAAACCTAATTTGTTGTATAAGGAGTTTCCAAAACAGTTTGAATTTTTTTTAAAGTCAGTTGTAACCTAGACAAATTTTTTCGAAAAATAAATGTTTAAAGACAGTCTCAGTACGATGATTCTCTTCAGCCTTGTATTTGCTCAAATACCAACAAAAAAGAAGCCGACCTCGTTTTCGTTATTAAAGTACCATTATTTGGCATCCCGAGTCTACAATGAACGATCATTCGATTTATTCATGCGACACGTGTTATCTAAAATTGCGAAAGTTTCCCTATAAGCCACCAGGGATAGCAACGGGAGCACGAACGGTTAGCAGGATAAGAATATTCATCAGTACCCCACACGGTCAGGTAGAGCTCATCACTTAAAATGTTAGAACAAAGAAAATGCTTCCTACAATCAATATCAACTTACTTTTGTAATATTACATGTTTACTCCATGTTTAGACTGCCAATATACACAATTATTGAAAAACACTTGAACGATACTCCTGCTTTGCGTCAAGTAAAAAAATAGAAATACTAAACTTGCAAAAACATCTTGAACATAAACTGCACTTGTCGATCAAATACCACCACACGACGGTTTGCACAAAGAAATCATAGTATGACATTACTTATTTGAAACTAAATGATAAGTCAAACAAACAAATGTAACTCAATCATTAGGTTTGCCAGCGTTGGCAAAACATGAAAAAATAAAACATTTGATCCGTGGTTCTTTTTCGAATCAAAACAATGCGTGACCGAATGGATCCCGTTTAGGAGGTACACCAACACTCCACGTTTTCTCGTCGACCATCTGACGAGCTTAGGTCTCCGTTTCAATATGGCAGCCTGCAACACATTCGAAGAAAAACCTGTCGATACCCTTTTACGTGACGTGGAGGAAGCTTTCGAGGAATTTGCCAAAAACATCCAACAAGACCGCGATCCCAAAGAAGCAGAAATAGAAGTGAGGGCCACGTTAAACGCTGTACAAGAGATCCTGCAAAACGTTTGGAAAGCCCTTCAAGGCGCTCGACCTGCCCTTAAAGGCAAGGCCGGATATGTGGTGGAGGACGTATCATCAGTGTACTTGAGCCGAGCTAAATCGATTAGAAAGGCTTTGGGCATAGAGGAACCACCAGAAGAGACGAAAAAAGAAGGACATACAGAGAACAAACCAGAAGAAGTAAAGAAGAAGAAGAAGAAGGATGAATCCCCAGGCCGAGAACTGAAGAAAGGAGAAGAGTACAGACCCATCACTCTAACTGAAATGATTACTTTGTTTCGCGACGTGGAACAGTCGTATTTGGAGCAAGTGAGGAAACTGGACAAGGCTTTGAGGGATGAGACGGACCCAGCACAGATGGCAATTCGGAGGACTATGGCGAATGTGTTGAAGAAGACCAGGAGATTAGCACATCGATGCCGTCCAGAAAAACCTACGTGCATGTGATTTCACACAAACAACCGCGAAATCCGAGACAAAAACCATAGTTTATTAACGCAGGAGAATTATAGGATTAATGAAACTAAAGAATACGAAATGGTAGCACTAATTGCAGAAAAGATTCGTAAAAAATCAGATTCTCTCGGCTGGAGAAAGACAAATATACAGACGAAGAACAATCAGAGAATCACGAGTCGTGCAAATCTTAAGTATGTTTGAAGAATCCTTGAGCTATTTGAGAAATAAAAAATTGAATTACAGAATAATAGATACATTTTTTTACGTGATCAATTTCATACATACTTCGTATACGATTTAGTGCATATGCAATTGAAGTATCCCCTAATAATATTTTTAATTAGTCATCTAAGATCCAATAGGAAAATTCGTGTTGGTACGAGTTAATGGATTACGGTGGATGATCAAAAAGACGATGGTCTTGAATACTTAAAAATAAAAATAAAGGAAACTAAGAAAGCTCTCAAAAATTGAAGCATTAATAAAGGACAGCCGTCACTAGGCAGCATTCTCCAGAGGTGAACTTTGCGATGACACAGTAAATAAAGAGGGGAACTTCGTGATGAACAAATGAACTTACGTTATTTCTAATTAATCTTTTGCGCTAAAAATTCTATTGTTGACACTCATAATATTTTTATCCATCTTTCTGGGTTTTTTATACGTAAGCACCAAAATACAATTTACAAAATAGAAAATACCATTTTATATCATTATTCATAGGCAAAACAGATTATGTAATTCTTTGACTTTTAGATTAAAATAGTTATATTTTCTTATATATGATACATCCAATTAAGAAGTAGTCATTTTCAACCAGACAAATTAATGTTTGGATACTACTACTTCTGGCACTAAACAGCCGGTGTAGGGCATTGGACTCCTCAACAATCCGTCTCCACTCTTCCTTATCCCGCATATTCTTCGTCTAGCAACTTATTCCCAGCCTTCACAAGTCATTCTCCACATCATCACTCCATGTTTTTCTGGGTCTTTCTCTCTTCTTCTTGTCTCCCGGATGTCCCTCCCAGGCAGCATGAGAGTAACGACTTTTTCCATTCTCGAAATGTGTCCCAACGTTAAAAATCCCCTTAGTTAAATTTTACNTTTTTTTTTTCCTTGGGGCTTTAGGGCTCGTCAACATCAGAGGTCATTAGAGCCCAATTGCATATATCCATCTATCCATCTATCCATCTATCAAACCTCTTTTATTGGGTCGCAATCTAGAGAGCACTAATGATACACACACCCTACATCCCAAAAAGTTTGTAAAAAGATTTCCACATACGGTAAATTTGAAAATTTGAAGAGAGCTCGAACGCAACTTTTCTCAATAGGTACAATATTCGTTTCAAAATTATATCGAACGTAATTGAATAGCAATTGGATCAGTAATTATGTTACTTCGAAAGACAATGGGAGACGGAACTTGGAATTGAACCCCCAGGATCAGCAGCCTTACACGCTGATGTGCTACCCACTACACCATCCCGTTCACTCCCAGACCTCTATCATAGTCAATCAATTTGTGACAACACACCGATCGCACACTAGATGCCACACGAGACACTATCCTCGATTGAGACAAGTATTCTCCTTTGGGAATTGAAATTAGAACGTGGAATACGGGGGAATATTGGATGTCCCCTTTTCATTTCATATAACATCACTAGTCTGTTACTTTACGATGTAGTTAACCGTTTTTTATGAGTGTTCGGAAATATTTCTTTCAAGTTGAAAGAAAAAATGCTGAATAAAAGAGACATTTAAAGTAGTGGAGTTAGCTATTCAAACGCTCAAGAAATACCGTCCCAAGAAATGCCCTGGATATCTTTGAAAAGGCATCGAGTGTTTGACATTATAACGAATTTAACAATTTTAGGTTTTTTGAAATTATGTGAATAAAACTTTCAATGCATATAACACATTTTGCGGTTGCTCTCTACTCTCATTTTTCTTGAGTGTATTCCATCTTCATTTTAATTTTGGAAAATACATCGGCAAAGTAGGTTTTCATTCGTGACATCTCAAGAAAAAAATAAATACCACAAAACCGAGAACTTATAATTACTAATAGCTTACAAAGAAAATTGTTACCGCAACAAGTTAGACCACAGAAATTATAGTTGAAGCCAAAGAGGTTGTATATAGTCTCCTTGGTTCAGGCAGTCAGAAGTTTAATTCTTTATTTCTTGTCTGAGTTAGAAATATAAGCAAATTTGAAAACACTTGAACGATGATATTACTTTACGTCAACACAGGGGTACCAAAAATACAGTACACGGTATGAGAGAAATTCTTTATTATAATATAATGCACTTATCGATGAGATATAGATATACTATTATTTGTATACAGAAGATATTATATCGTAATATAATACAATATGAGAATTGTAAGAAATTGTCCACCTATTCTCAATCATTAGTTTATCTAAGTTGGCAATACATGAAAATACAAAACATTTGATCCATGGTCCTCAAGTCATGAGTCAAAACAATGTGTGGAAGAATGGATCCCACTTAGCAGATACACCAACACTCATACTCTCGTCGACAATCTGACGAGTTCGTGTCTCCACTCCAACATGGCATTGTGCGATACATCCGATGGGCAATCGGTGCTCCGACTGCTGAGAGATGTAGAAGAGGCTTTCCAGGAATTTGTCAAAAACATTCAGAAAGAATGCGATCCAAAAGTGGCAGAAATCGAGCTATCCGATACCCTACAAGCTGTGCAAGAGATCCTCCAAAACGTTGGGAAAGCCCTCCAAACTGCTCGAAGCGCCCTTAAAGGGACAGCCGCTTGTGATGTGGAGGACGTATCATCGGTGTACTTGAACAGAGCACAATCGATTAGAACAGCTCTGAACATAGAAGAACCAGACGAAGGAGAGAAAAAAGAAGGAGATGCAGTGAACAAGACAGATGACGACTTACCAGAGGGGGACAAACCAGGAGAGGACCAACTAGACGAGGATAAACCAGAAGAAAAAGCAGAAGAGGACAAGTCAGAAGAAAAAATAAACCAGGACGAACCAAAAGAGAACGACCAAGAAGTGAACAAAAAAGGGGAGACGAAACAAAAAGACGCTAAGAAGAAGAAACACAAAAAGAGAGACGAATACAAATCTCTCAATCTTCTTGAAATGCTTACTTTGTTTCACGATGTGGAACAGACGTATTCAGAGCAGGTGAGGAAATTAGATAAGATTTTGAAGGATGACACAGATCCAGCAGAGATGGAGATTCGCAAGACCATGAAGAACGTATTGAAGAAGACAAAGAAATTAGCGCGCCAATCGCGTCACACAAAAAATACCTAGTTAAACCTATGCTCGCCGACAACCAATACGATACACAAAAATAGAGAATTGTTCTTTAAGTAAAAGCAGGATTCTTGGAACAATGCAAGACACGATAGATGTGCATAATGGTTCTAACAACAAATAAAAGGATTTAACTGTTTGCACAGAACCTTTGTTAAGGTCATAAAGATTGGTTTTGAACAATATTGGTATATCAAAGATTGGTTCAACAATACGGTCACGTTGTACCGATAAATGAATGAAAGCAAGGAAACACACGAGGCATCGGTGCCGTAAAACTTCTTTCAATAAAGCAGGAACTATTATAAGAAAGAATCTTGGATTATATCACATCAATTTCGTGCATTTTACGTGTGCGATCTAATCATTATGTTGAGTTGAATTACGGGACGATGTTTCTATAGTGAAATGATATCAGAGTGCGCGTTAAGCTAATGACAGTCCCTCTGGTGGCTCAGGTGGTAGAGTTCTTGCTCTTCACCTAGTCATCCCGGGTTCAATTCCAGGTAGCTTTTCACATTAATGTCCCAGTTCATATAGCTGTGACTACTAAAAAGCGAACTCTTTTCCTCTATCCACCTCCTGCTAGTATCAATAACTTTAACTATTACTAACTACTTCTACTAACCCCTCGACGTGGACCAAATTGTTGGAAAACCCAGCTAAGCGGCCCACCTACTGACAATAGTTCTACCACCCAACTCCTACCTCATATCGCTCCATGTAGACAAGCTTCATTTCCCATTTACAATAGCACGCTACATTTCCCATTTACAAATAAAAGAAAGCTGGTGACGAGGGGAATATGGGACAGATCTTGCCTCCCTGTCTTCTACTGGGCGTCTCTCCTAAATGCGTAGAACTCCTAACGTCATTTCAGAAAAAATCGTACAGTATTTGGCGAAGACGCGTTACAATCTGTGTTTCCTTTAACCCTATAAGAGAATATCAAAATTGGTTCGAGTGAGCAAAAGGTCGACAGATCTCAAAAACACTTAGGTTTCGGTGGAGGATGAAAGAAAAAGTTATTTTCATATTTCACATAAGAACATCGGTCTCAAATAAGGTCGAACTTACCCATAAGTTTTCCTAACAAAACGTATTTTTAATTAAATATTATATGCAAACAAAACTAATCACGGACGGGTTCCCTAATTATACCTGGTCACGGCTATACTAAACAAGAACTTTTTCTTTACACTCATGTTCTCTCATCGAAATATATGTGAAAGTAAAGATTTTGTGAACCGAGTTAACATAATTGATAAACATTGGAGAAATGACTGAGAGGTGACTCCAATATCAGAAAATGTCCCCGTAAAAATCACCACCATTTGTTAGAAGTTAGTAAATCGAAGGTCATTGGACAGATACCAAACAGTCAAAGTCAAGTATATCTTCCTTCCCTCATACACCGTTTTCCAGTTTATAACATACGGGAATACTGAGTTAATATGCGAGTCAAAGTATTAAGCATATCCCTGAATATTAATTCATACATACCTAAATAAAAATATTATCGCCAAATAATTTCTAATTTGCAATTGTCACAATGGTTCCATAAAAAAATACGGCCCCGGCTGATATAATTCAAGGGATTCATTTCGGACAATTCACAAATATGGATACAGGAAAAGGACCGAGATAGTTACATAACCATAGACACATTCTTTCAAACTGTATGTATTGAAAACCTATATGTAGAATTTAGGATGCTAATCGTAGATAAAAATCCAGAATTTAAATGAATTGAGTTCATTTCATAATCATCAACATATTGCTAAATTTTACTAAAGTTCTTTGAGCATAGTCGTTCAAAAAAATTATTCACATATTGAAAGTATTTAAAACTGATGTTATTGTAAACTTAATCCGGAAAATGTATTTCAGTTTTGTTTTTGACGTCAAACGTTGTGCTCTGTAAGATGTTTCAGTTGTGTCACTGAATCATGAGAGACATCGAAATTAACATGAAAGGCTCACCGTATATCGCACAGCGAAACGTGAAATGAACTTATGCTCAAAACATTTTTTACGGTGATCCGCATCTTCAGAGACAATACATCACGAAGTGACTGACCAGCATATTGATCCACCTCAAACAGGAAATAACGCAATGGACTTTGTTGGACTGTATTTCAATGTCACAGGAATTATATAAAAATACTTTAAACAATTGTACCTATTCAGAATAAAGCAAAAACCGAATTTTATGGGTTCCCAGTCTTCATGAAGAATTTATATAAAAAATTAATGTTTTCAGAAGAAAGAAAGTTGAATGTATTATCAAAACATAATTTCAATCATGCTACACAATTATTTAGTTAGTAGCCTATGTCTAATGGTCTCAGATGCCGAGCCAAATGTAAATTAAGAAAATAATTCGTCTTCATGAACGAAAAATATATACCCATGAAATAAATCAACAACCATTCAAGCCCGAGTAATGTGAATTCATTTTAATGAGGCACTCTTTGTAGAATTGTGCAAGTCAAAATCTGTAGGAATGTTTTTAATTTAGGTTCCCCGATTAGAGAATTCAATGTGTAATGAACCTATTTAATGTACCAAAAGACGACCTTGAGTATTATTGAAATAAAATATTTAATTGCAAAATATGATCAGAGGATTTAAATTCCATAATATCAATTACCACACGCATCAAACATAAACAAGATTAACAACCTCCATCAATGCTGGTATCAGGGAGGCGTTGCAGCCTTCTACCTTGTGCATGCAATCTTAAGTAATCAAATGTGTCAAGAACAAGAATGCATTGTTTATGCAAAGAGGAGCAGCGAAGTTGGTGGCTGATCGTCATAAAATGCGTCACGCACTTCCAGACTATGCAATTCATAAAACAAATATGAGTCGAAAAGTTGGCTGCAATGTGGTTTGTAAACATCTCACCCTTGTGTTGTTTATTCTTTGTAAACAATTACAGAATTAGTTGAATGATTATAAATACAATTTGGCCGCCGCCCACCAACAACATCCTCTCTTCCTCTTCTCTTCCCATCCTCCTACTTGGCATTATTCTACTCGTAACGACACACCAAACCCTCAGTCAAGATGGCGTTCGAAAAGTACAAGAATATGACGTACCAGGAGCTCATGACCGACATCGAAAAGTCGTTCGAGGAAATGATGACACTCATCAAACAAAACTACAATCCGGAAGACGGTCTACGGGAAGTGAAAGGTATGATGGCTGCGCTGGGCCAGATCTTGGACGAAGTGGGCAAGACGTTCCATCGAGCAGGGTCCTCTGTAAAGGGCAAACCCGGCAAAGTGGTGCAAGAGGCTGCCGTGGTGTATCTGAAGAACGCTCACGAGATGAAGAAGCCCTTGAAGACCTTGGACGACGCCATCGCTTGTTTCGGAGAGGTGGTAAAGTCGTCGATCCAGCAAGTGAAGAAGATGGAGAAGGTGCTGAAGGATGAGGAAGACACGACGCAGAAGACCATTCACAGGACGATGCGTCAAGTGCTGAGTAAGATGAAGGAACAGGCGGAAGCAGCAAGAGCCAAGACCAAATCTTAACGGAATTCAAAAAGGTAGGTTAATGTTCTGTGATCAAAGAATCAAAGTCTAACAACAAGTTTTTTCGGAGGCTTCCGCAGTCAGAATCGATAGACATGAAGTGTTTAGGCTGATGAAGTGAATGCCTTCCTGAGAAGGGCTTAGGCCGTTGGTTGCAAGCACAGCAGCCTGGGGCGAGTTGCCAACCATAGTCCAAGTCACTTCTCAGGAAAGCAGCAGCATGGTAGACGAAACGTTCAAGAGCCAACAACGAGACATAGTACCAACCAGATGGACCAGCATCATTTGCCTAACATCACTTTCCGGCATTAGCTTTTCCCTCTAGAAGTGGCCTTGTATTTGGCGTTTTGATAGTCCTTATTTCAAATTTTCTTGGAGGTGATGATCCTCTGGATCCTTTGTCCACTCATATCTATAGGTTTCTTCAAGAAAAAATAAATTATGAGTACAACGTCATAAAAATTCATTTCTTTAAGAAAATGACAAAGGTAGAAAGCTATTTCAATCCAAAGCAAAAAACGTAGTAGCAAAGTGTACGATATTAGCTTGGTAAAGACATCACATACAGGAACAAAACAAAAAAGAATTACAACTACGTTCAATCTTATACATGCGTTACTTACTCATTTCATGCGTCAATTAAATCCCCTCAATTCAGCGATTCCCAAAGTGACAACATCACCCGGAGCGCCGTGTCTCGGCACATGGTGCCAAATATTTGAACAAAAATGTTATTCCAACAGTAAAACCTTTTACAAAAACAGTAAATAATTTGAAACTTATAAATAATTTTTCTCAACTACTTAATATTTATAGTTATACAGTAATGAGAAAAATAATCTAGGTATATAAATATATACACTGTTCAATGAGAATATAAATTAAGGGCGCTGCGCCGCCGAAAATGATATGGACGGAAAACGAGGGCGTGGCGGCCCTTCAAAGCTTGGGAACCAATGCCTTACTGTATTCAATAGTTTTTTTTTTTAAGAAAACAGCCAAAAGCCTCGTATATAGTTCACTTGGGAAGATAAGTCTCTTACACAAAAACATCTGTGCATTGCAAAACTTAGAAACATCTCAAATAATTGCTATTTCGCATAATTGAAATACCAACATAACAAAATATTTGATAAACGTTAAAGATTTTCCTGTTCCAGTCAAGGCCCCCAAGAACTATGGCGAGCAGTCTTTATTCCTTGCCAACAATCCCCGTCGCAGTTCCGCTGTTTCTGTCTGCCGCTTGACAGGAAAAGCACGAGCCAGCCGCCTTCTCCAGCTCCACACCATCGGGAGCGCCTCTTTCTTCCTCTGCTTGGTCTCAGTCCTCAAGCACAAGCCATGGCAACTCTCTACCCTCAGACCAAAGGTTGCGGAGCCAACATCGAAGATGCCATCGGCGGCATTTGCGGCGAGGTGACGAGCAAGTACCAAGAGATCATGGGGATGATCCGGCAGAAATGGACGGAGAAGGAACCCCCGCGAGACGGCCGAATCCCGCGCATCGGGCAGGCCGAGGCTCAGAAGGTGATCAACACTTGCGCGCGGCTCTTGGAGAACATCGGCTTCGCAGTACGTCGAAACGCGCGCGCCATCAACACCAAACTGAAGAAGAAAGAAGCCGAAGGCGTGATCCAAGCGGCGGAGGATCTCTGCAAGGCATCCTATCAAATGCGACGCCCGTACAACAACATAGAAGACGCCATGGATCGCTTCAAGAAGAAGCTGAAAGAAGCCTTCAAGTACGTCAAGGAGATCGACGCGGCGATCAAGAAGGAGAAAGATCCTTCGGTGGCGAGTGTGAAGACGTCCATCCGCCAATGCTTGGTGAGGCTTAAGGACAAGGCAGAGCAATACAAGAAGAAGATGGAAGCGGACGAGGCAAGAGAGAACGAACTGAAGGGCATCAAGGCGGAGAAATCGGAGGCCGAGTCAGAGGGCGACGATGACGAAGACGATGACGAAGACGATGACGACGAAGATTAGAGGAAGTGAACACCTGAAAGAGACACAAGCAGAGGAAGAAAGAGGAAAAGAAAGTAAATGCAGGGAATAAAGAAAAACATGTTTTCTATGACATAAGATCTGGCGTCAGTTGACAGATAATTTCTCTACGCAACGGACGGAGGTAAAGAAATGCCCTGGCAGTTTACGAATAAAAACTGAAATAGTTTGAAGTTTGGATGATGGCGGCGGCGGCCTGAGGAATCACTCTGACGAAGAGAGTGGAAGGAAAGACTAAAAAGCAACACCCGTCCACGAAATGTGGAGCTGAGAACAATTCCTCCTTCGTCAGAGAAAAAAATTGCAAAATACAAAAACGATAAAAATATATGTAACCGTTATAGATCAATAAATCAAACATAAAGAACAAACAAAGTTTGCATCAAATATGATAAAAATCCATCATTTTACATAACTTACATCGTATAGAATTCAGAACCTGCATAAAGAAAATAAGTGAAAATTATACATTAATAGCTATGGTACTAAATCTATGTTAATATTAAGTACATATTTCTTCCGTATACCCTACACGTGGAGAATATATGTGATAACTTTCGGTCGAGTCCCGGCTGGTCGCCATTTTCACCTGACCGAAAGTTATGTTAATATTGATTTTTCGCACAGTCTCCTTGGTTCTTACGATCAAACGATGAATTGATGCCATAGGGAGTGAAACAGCTCGATTTTCGTATTAGCCATAAAGCCTAAACTCCGTTTTTTCGCACCAAATAATAANAACTTTTTATCTTATCTAGGAACTTTTGCTGAAATTTTTGAATCCGCCTCTGCCTTAGGGCCCTTGATCGGAATTGATGGGATGGTCCCTTGCTTGCTTCCGGAGAGTAAATTAGTTTATTGTCCTCCACGTGGTCATACGCAGTTTGTACTGTTTTTGACAATAAATTTATTATTAAATTTATTATTATTATTTAACAAGTTAGTGAAAGTAGTAACTGGCGTTACTTCATAGATAAGGTGTTTGTTTCATGGACCGGTTAACTCTCAAATTGGAGCATTTTCTACCAATTTCTAACGCCGTCATGATATTAAAAAACAATGTCGTGCTGTTTGGAACTTTAATTTAACCCAACAGGTGAGCTAAAATAATAAATATGACAAAATAATAAACAATAAATATGACTTATCAATACCCAGGGCAGATAGAAATTTGATATTTATACAAAATAAATCGTTCGGTTCCTCATTGTACACATTCTACGTAGTGTTACACGAAAGTTTTCTTTGTGAAATCATCTTTAGTAGAGACAAAGTATCAATTTCAGCGGAATTTTTATTGTATATAGATAAAGGAGTAAAACCATTTGATTTATGATAAGAAGGGCTTCAATATAATAGTTTAAAAAATTATCTGCATCATTCCCAGGAGTGTCAAAAATTCGATTCCACGTTTGAAAATTTCAATGGTTTTTATATTTTGCAAACAACTAAAAAACGGAGGTAAATAGGAAAAAATTAAAGCAAAAGGTAGGTAAGATTTTGCTCAACCAATTTAAAATTCCTTCATTTTTTAGGATGGAAAGTAAATGATATACTACCCTCACAAGGCACTGTGTAAGGATATTCTCACAGATATATAATCATTATTTTTAGTTAGAATCAATTTTTCTACGAATTTTCAAGTTGAATTTTAGAATTACTATCCCAGAAAAGATGGTTATCTACCCTTTGGGATTAAAGCGGTCAATACAATATAAACACTTTTAACACTTCAATGTAAAGCGATTTGCACTCTCCTAATAGGAAAGTTTATTCCGGTGGATGTAGTGGGAATGGGTTCAAACGCATTCACGTAAGAAATGGTAATATGAAATTGAGGCAACTTGCTGAAGGGAAGGAAGGGTTCCATGTTATCCACTGCCCCTTTTGCATGAATGGACCTAGATAACCGAGAAAATCTTCGTATAGGCTATCCGGCCTCTTATTCGTTATTGAATTCCAAAGCGAAAATATTCCCGGTCGAGACTCGATCTGGAGACCTACCAAACTGAGGTAGCTAAATTACCATCGCTGATGACCTACCAATTCGAACGTTGGTAGTGGGAGATGACGCCAGCGATAAGATGTGCTGGCAGAGAACAAACAACTTTCTCCCTCGTAGTAGAGTGTAGTAGAAGCAACTTTTACAAAACGACACATGGAGCTGATTGTAGCCCTTTTGGTGTAAGCAGAGCTCCACACTCGACAGAGCTCGAGATATGCGACACCCAATGAGTGCAACTTGACACTGGATGGGTGCGCCTACCTCCGTGAATGAAACTCAAGAGACCTTCACTCCTTCCTGTCTTGCACACAATTCCCACTTGGCCATTTGATATCACGAGCTTCAGATATTGCAACTAGAGGGAAAATGAGGGGTCACTAAACTTTTCACATAAAAAAATGACGTCTTGAATGTTTTAAGTATATTACGATGCGTAGTTCTTGACCCCATAATTAAACAAGTAGATAAATTAACGGGTTTAGGTCATTAGAATAAAATTAGTTTGTATTCGCCCACGTTTCGAAAAATTTATTTTCTTCCTCGGGTGAGTTTACCAAGAGACGGTGTAGTGTGAATGGAGGCATGTATGGACCTATATTACTTAGTGGATGAATGGATGGTGTTCGAATGGGACGATGTAGACGGTTAAAGGGGATTTAATATATGTATAAGCCCTGAGGAAGAAAATTAATTTTTCGAAACGTGGGCGAATACAAATTAATTTCATTCTAGCGACCTAGACTCGTTATTTTATAAGTATATTCTACATCACTGTAATCTTGCTTGAGCTTATTTTTATTTACTGAACACTTGATTACATCACTGTAATATGGGTTGAACGTCTTTTGATCTACTGATATTTGTTTGTCCGTGACATTCATTTCAATTTGAATCACTCAAAATCTAATTTTATCGAACCGTACACGGTCTACAAGGTCCGGGGTCACAGATTTTTCCTTCATTACCCAGAAAAAACCGAGTCTCAAAGATTCCCAAACTTTGTGTCATGTAACTGAAGACATAGTCCCCACAAAGGTTTTGAATTATATTATTTAGACCTAATATTTTTTAAGTAATAGCACAAGCAATGTTTCACAAAGTAACGTTCTACGTTTTTATGTCTTTCCATCGCCACCTTATCTCTATGTAACGCAACACACACTTTTCATATTTGTTCTATTCGCTGCATTTCTTCTATTCAACTCTCTTCTGAGTTCTTTCTCCAGACACCTATACGTTTTGGAATTACTCTATCGGACGAGAACTCTTGTAAATAGTTCGTG
Source organism: Laupala kohalensis (assembly GCA_002313205.1). Classification (NCBI taxonomy): domain Eukaryota; kingdom Metazoa; phylum Arthropoda; class Insecta; order Orthoptera; family Trigonidiidae; genus Laupala; species Laupala kohalensis. The sequence continues at coordinate 7,701 of NNCF01129955.1, read as the reverse complement.
AATGTAAGGACTGTAATATATTTTATAATAATATTATTATAGGTGCCAGTACGCTATGCTAGCATTAATGTACGCTTTCTGATTGCTTAAAACTTAACTTTCTTTTCGTGATAGTAAAACTCACCTCAAATAGTTCAAAAGAATGTAAATACTTAATCTTGTCGTAGACCTAAAAGAAATTAAGGTCTTTGCCATACATCGAATCAAATGTAATATCGACATCACTCAAAGTTCAGAAAGCAAGATCTTTCAGAAAAACTCGTCTTCTTCATTTTCAATAGAAATGTAACTTATAAGTAAAAAATATATTTTTCGTCACAGAATTAAATAATTCCTGTCACAGCAAAAAATAGACGTTAGAGAAGAAACATGTATGCAACACGCCGCTGACGAGCCACAAAAAAATGTATGCAAAACTACTCGTGTGTGGTGAATTGTAGTTCTTTCTGATTACGAGAACTAGATCACAATTGATTTAGAAGTTGATAGGAGATGACAAAACTAGTCAAATAAAATATTTTAATGAAATAATAAATTTATAAACATACAGGAAGTAATTAAAACCACAAAAAATGTATAAATTGGAGTTGAAGAAAATGCTTTTATAGAAAGCGGAAATAATAAATAACAGAAACAAAACAAATAATTAATTACACCGTTCCCATTCAACTTTTAGAATATTTATATTAAATATATTTAATGGTAGAAGATGGAATTTACAACCAAATATATATTTTTTGAGTCGCAAATATACCAGAGAACACGTCATCACTTTCTACTAAACGAAACCTACCGCTTCTCAAGGACCGTTAGAACGGCAAAACCATTTCAAGGTTAGGTCAGAGAAACAGAAATTTCTTCTTCGTTAAATGTGGGTTGATTCCTTGGAATCACGAATACTGGTGTGAAACATGCAATCAATCAAGGAGAATTTTTCAGAAAGTCATCATTTTCCCGTATGCCATTCTCTCGCAAATTTCATTCCTAAAATAAAGAACTGAGGGATCAAATTAGTTTATGTACCTAATACCTGTGCTTTGGTACATAATCCATCCAAAAACAATCTGCTAAATCCGAAACTACTGAAAACTGAGGTGATTATTTCAATATGAATCAACGAAAATCCAATTAATTCGTTCCCGACACTCCGAAATACACCCCAAAACACATTTTATAGAGAATAAAAATATTGTTCATTGCAAAAAATGAACATAAAATGTTTATAAAATAATAATTTAAAGTATAAAGTAACAATGAACAATTCCCCCTCCCAAAGGATCATAGGAATTAAGACACTACCTGGGGTCACCTTTGGTACCTCTAGTAGCTTTGGTACTAGAGCAACCTTCAATGGGCCCAGTCGCATAAAGGAGATGAACAAATAGATCAGTTTTTACCATCTATTTAAGATTTCACTGAAAAATGACTATACACAATCATTAAACAATTTTCGCAAAATTAGCAGTGGTGCCCCGTGGAAGCACGACGAAATCCGAAGTAACTGAAGAGAACTGAGAGAAAAATTTGCGAAAAAATCGACGAAAACATAAACATACGTATTTAACGTATGACTGTATTTTTATTTATTCAATCATGGAACTTTTTCTTTTCATTTTCTTTTACAATTCTTTTTTCATAGAACCAAAGAATTCTACTCTAAGAATCGGACAATCTGAAACTTTCAATCGTAATTAATACACAACTCATCTGCTCGTTCTCTGCCATGAACAACAGTTTGTCGAATGTTATTTATTACAGGAATATAGTGAATAAAAGTGGCTGAATTAAAAAAGAACGCCGAGGTATGAAATATATCACATTCTAATGCCATTAACCCTACTATTCTACCATGTTTACGGAAAGAAATTGGGGAGGATATAAGGTATCGAAACTGGTCGGGAGTAAATGAAGAAACCTCCAGCTGAAAACTTCTTGCAGCCCAGCAGGGGATCGGAACGGCGCTCCTGCACTAGGAGGTAGCGAAGAAATAATTTGTTACATATTATCAAAGTACGCAATAGAGGCAGTTTTTTACAATAAAAAATTTATTTATTTATTTTATCTGTCAAGTTACAAGGTTTTGCGTACATGTAGCTTCATCACGGTCTGAATTTTTCTCCGGTTTTCCTTGAGGCTCTGAGATTGGAACTAATGAGACGGTCCTCTATTTGCCTCCAGAGTGAATTATCTTATTGTCCTCGGATGTGGTCGTGTGCAACTTTGATATGCATTTTTGGCAATTAATTGAATTGAATTGGTGTCCCTTTCTTTAATTCACAGTCAAACCGCGTCATATACATTCCCTATACACTCTCAAAAACACTCGAAAATTCATTTTTCACAGTTTTACAGTACAAAATTTAGATTTAAATCCCCATAATTTTAGAAGTAATACTTAGATACATTCAAAACTTTCATCTTATGATTCCCAGTGGCTCTAATTACCGAAGTGTTAGGATACATAGTTTAAAACATAATTACATTATCGTACAAGTTGTATTCTTAAATTATGATTCGATGAATTCAGTATCATTTTCATACAATAGCAATATCACGACACCAATCTATTAAATCGAGAGAATCAAGTTTGGCTGCTAACCATTGAAGCATCAAGAAGCAAGTTCCAAGCTTCAACGGAGCATAACCCATGCGGTCAATAATATCATTAGGGTGGAATAGCTCAGATAATAAACATAATTTATGTTTTTTGTAATTGACTCACTTTATTTAAAAAATCATGAGATAATTAAGAAAGTTTACATAAAATACTGACACTTCAAACTCCTTAAAATGGTCAAGGAGAAACTTTGTGTAATGCCACGACGACTGTAAACTGGAGCCATTACCATAAGAATTGATTCACCTCTAACGTCGGTCGTACGTTTTCAATTAAATCGACCCAGTCGTTCAACTCTAACGAAGTAATGCACGATCGATATACAAGTTTTATGCAGGAGTATATTTCATTATCGAACGGTCGATCTATCGATCCAGAACCAGGACAAATGAATGGCGAAGGGAGATCGTATCGCAGCAGAGGTCGAAGAACCCGAGAGTACTAGGACACTAATTAGATCGAGACGTGCGCTAGCGGGTATAGCCTTGCAAGTATATTTTTACAGTATTACTAGCTGACCCGACGAACGTTGTCCTGTCCAAAATTCAATAAATGTGTTTGTGATCGTTTTGTGAATTTGTGAAAAGCTATTTCAAATGTGTTAACAAGGTAAAAATGAGAAAAAAACGTCTTTCTGAGTGATCATTGTATTTATCAACGATTGTGGCCATGGGTATTCAAATTGAGGAGGAGTACATTCAGAAGTTCGCCAATGGGAAATATCGGCAGTACACCATTGCAATCCCGGAAATGTGTGAGGCGCCTGGAACGTGATCGACTTGGAGCCATGCGGTTTTGTTCCAAAATTTCAGTCACAATTGAATTAAGTCAGAATTTCATGCCAACCAAATGTCTTACTTTCTCCGAAATTGCTCTGTCTTATTGGCGGCATTGCAATGCGATAATGCCGCCTTGTGTCGATAGCGGCACAATGTGCGATGTGAAGAATCACAATTCAACTGAAAATGGACAATTGATTCACTTTGTTGTTACTGTATAGCCAAAACTCACTGTGTTTCGTAGGTAAATCTGTAAATTTGTTTCAGATAAAACGACGAAACTTAATTCATTTCATAGAACGAATTCATTTCACAACAGACTCACAATTCAACAGAAAAACTGAAGAAAAAAAAAAAAAAAAGAATCAATCAAATACGTCGTTCCTATCGTCAATTGTAATCGAGAGCGCATATAAAAATTATGATTTTTGCAGTTTGTCTGAATTTTCCGACTTTCCTTTGTAATTTTCTTCCCTGAAAACTTTTCCAAGGCCATAACGAACAAATCGTTCGAATCGTGAGATATGGTTTTGATTTCATACAAAAATCCCATAGAAAAAAGAACTTTCAATTTTTCCCGAATTTTCTAATTTTCCGGGCAACTTTTTCCATTTTCCCCCTAAAAACCTTATTCTGACTATTACGAACTTTAAAAAATAGCCAAATCGGTCCAGCCGTTCTCAAGTGATGCCCTTACCAACGAACAGTACTTAATTTTTATTATTATAGATTTGTAAATGGGAAATGTAGCGTTCTATTGAAGCTTATCTACAAGGAGCGATAAGGAGGTAGGAGGTGGGTGGTAGGTTATTGTTAGTAGGTCGGTTTACCAACAACTTGACCTTCGTGGGAGTTATTGATATCAGGGGCAGTAGGAGGTGGATAGGAGGAGGGTTCGCTTCTCGGTAGTCACAGCTATATGAACTGGGACATTAAAGTGAAAAGTAACAATTTTTTCTGGTCCCACCGGGAATCGAACCCGGCGATGTGCAAGAACGCTGAGCCACCGGAGGGTGAGGGTATGTATATGCATGGCAGGTAACCCACACGATTATATACGCGAATCTTCGTTGGTAATCTTCGATTTCACTATTTTCCCTTTTTCTCATTCGATTTGAATTTCAGTAATTATTATAAGATAGGTTTTAATGTAATGACATTGATTTCCCCATTTTCCTTTTATTACTGAAAATCATCGTTTTTGAGGATAAATGCATCATTTTTTTTCTCTCATCTGCAGAATTCCATCACCCATGTCGATTATAATCAATTATCGATAAGCTGTAAGCTGCAAGAATAAAAATGGCTTCTGCTACGGTTGAGGGTACTGTAGAAATGAGGTTGACAGAAAAGTAATTGAAAACCGGGGACAATATTTCTAACGACCGTAAGTTCCGGCTTGTGCCTTCCTCAGTCACGTAGATCTCAGCGCAAGCCGAAACTGTCTTCAAATATGTGGATTTCCTTAATGTGTTGTTATTTTATATTTTTAATTAATTTTAAAACATTTTAATTTAAAGAGGATAGTGTCGCTTTATTTTCGAGCTTTCCGTAACTATTTATTATTGACAATCACGAGAGGTGGAATTACATTTTCCTTGTTGGATAAAAACATAAGATGTAGAAGTTGGGGTGAGAAGACAGAAAGGGAGAAATTCCCTGCATACCCCCCCCCCTCCAATCATTCATTAACTCTAACCCTGACTTCAAAAGTTGACTTTTCATCGGACGAAATATACGTTTCCATCGTAACGATAGACAGTGCAGTTAACACTGCACGATTGTTAGCGAGACGACATTATAATCCGTTGTGAGGTTACGCACATTCGTCCGCCTTCGTCATCCAACGCCGTGCTCTTGCAAGTCAGGAATCTAAGTGTCTGTGGCAAAGATGTATCGTGTTCGTCAAGCTGCTCTAGCAATGCGCCGCGCCGCTCGCAGAGTCATAACGTGCTCCATTATCTGCCCTTCGACGGACTCGGACTACGAATCTGACTCTGACGACGAATACGTTGTCCAGGACGGTAAGGA
>NNCF01129953.1:253121-277884 GCA_002313205.1 Laupala kohalensis | reverse complement strand
ATTATTACTATTATTATTATTATTATTATTTATTATTTGAAAAGTGTTGGAAGGAGGTAATAGTAGGAATGAGTTAACGAATTGATTTGAGATTGCTCTTGGGTGCTATAAACATAGCTACGCCTCTGCCTAAAACACTAACTTATTAAAAACTGTTGATTAAAATTACTTGTTTTTCTCTCCAGAGATGAAACTTTTATGAAATATTTCTGGTTTCTTATAACACGAAAGCAGAAAGTGCAAATTTTGAAACACAGTAAACGTAAAACGTTAACTAAAGAGTATGGAAGTAACAAACTCTACCATTTGTATTATTTTATTCGTGCTGTGAGTGTGATTGTGTGTTGCTGTTATAATTGGTATGATATTTCCCAGTAAATTAGTGAATAATTCTCAAGATATTTATCCAAAATTTACTTGTAGTATCACCTTGTTATATGGTATCACCGCCGCATGTCAGTATCAACATAAATAAATAATTTAAGAATGAAAATTTTTAGGAAATCACTATTGGCTGACGTGTTACTATCTTAATAACCTATGCTAATGAATACTGCTTACAACTTACAAAAACTCACTTAATAACACGAGTGTTTTATCAAAATTTTGGTCCTTTTTGTCATTTTAGTTTCAGTTTTGTTTTGATCATTTAGAAAAAAATTATCTTGTGAACATGCATTACAGGTACTTTAAAATGAATAGAAAAAACTTTTGAATTTATTTAGGACATATGAAAATCTATTATTGAGAAGTTTAAATTGCTGTAAAGAACAGAGTTTCTCGACAAAAATTCTAATAACTTGGGTCAGAGGGGTAGGAATTGATTTTCTTCCTACGGCGTAAAATCCCATGAAGCTTGATGAAATTGGGGCACACGGAAAAAAATACTTAAGCTGGGGTAGCTAATGTATTGGCTGCCAGTCGGACAGACAATACATGAGCTCGCAGAGCTATCATCCGTCTGCTATATCGTGAATTTTCGCCCTTCTGTTCACAGCTTAAGTAGTTTATCTACAAGATAAGAAAAGGAAACCTATAGTATAGGATGTTGCCAACCAGCAAGCATTTAATATTGATTCGACGTGAGTCGACGTCGACTCATCTGCATACTTTCTTCTCTGTATGACTTTCTCGACGATATTCATTTTTATTACAACTCCATGGTCTTACTTTGTTTAAACACACGCGTACAGCAAACGTTCTCTCTTTTAGACATACGTCTTCAAGTATCCGACAGCGTCAGTATTCGATCCACGGTCCTTTCCCTCTGAAGACGCAATCGCTACCACTGAGATACTGCAGAATAATTGTTTATTGTCTTGTGTTACTGTCTAGGAGATGGCACCGTTGCATTGGTACCGTAAATAGTAAATACGTAAAATAGTAAACATCTAAAATCTTGAAAAATGTATCTTAAGAAGAAGAAAGTAGTTTGTATGTATCCAAACGTTTCAACTACTTTTCTTCTTATAGAACAACAAATCAGAAAACGGAATTTCGTAAATTTCCCGTGGATCGTTGTAATCACTGAAAATCACACATCCACAAAAAAAATTACCACCATCGTCAAAAACATTCTTTTTGTTTCGAATATGAACTGCATTTTGTGTATTTAATAGATAGTAGTTAATGAGGTAACGTTTATAAAAATATATAAAGAAATGTGCAAACAATTAATTTACTTATTTGGTACCACTTTACATGAATTTACTCGATTTTGAGAGGGTCAAATTTTTCGGTTTCAGCAAAAATATATGCTGGGGAAATTGAATAGAAAAACAAAAACTAGCAATCGAGATTTGGTATCAAATGGGTTTCTCAGCCCTTCACTCAGTATTTGTAGGACTCTAAGTTCAGGCGTTACTTTCTAGGTTTGATTAAACCAGATCATTGTAGTTGTAAAAATTTAGCTTTCTTAACTTCACAAAGTAATGTATATGTGCGTGATCACNTTTAGCTTTCTTAACTTCACAAAGTAATGTATATGTGCGTGATCACACTCCTGCGGTAAACTAGATGGAATCTAACAAAAGTGTTTGCTATTACTACATAATATCAGTGTACACCAAGCAGTTAATGCTATAATATTAAGAGTACATCTGTTCAGCCGTTTTGCGAATCTGTTTATAGAATAGATTGTACAAAATTTCCCAAACATCAATTTGTGATTTCATTCGGTTCACCTGTTCAATTGCTTTATTGCACATTTTTAACAGATTTATAATAATATCTGAGAGATTATTACATTTCACAGTTCTTCTGCAATTTGCAGACATTGTTTTATCTATTCCGTCCGTTCACTGGCTTCATTGTCGTTCTCCATTAGAAAGATATAAATGAGATTATAGTTCAGATTTTTTGTTAACGCTTAAATGTAACTATCTATTTCTTTGTTTTAATTTTTTTGAATTATTAAAATACACTTTACCGTAAATGAGAATATTTAAACAACTATGTCAGTTCTCATAACTAATATTCAGCGGGGGCTATTCTAGCTTTTAGTATTTAACGTTTTTTAAATTAATGAAACTGCAAATATTTCACTCGCGCAGTTAAGAAATAAAAATATTAATAGTTAAAATGTATCAATTAGCTATGTGAAGAAATGAAGTCCTAATTAAATTATATTTATATAATAATATTTAGATTTTGATTATATAAGTATGGGGAAATGAATGTCCTATTTATACATACCTAACCATGCATTTAGATAACCCTAAGGTCAGTAGTCGACCAAAATGGTTTCTGAGTGCATGTTTGCCATTTCTGGATCTAACAGCAAAAGGAATTAATCTTCAATGGTAAGTTATTTTAATACTTCAGTTCTCTCTAAACTCCTCTGTAAATGTTATTGAAAAGAAAGAAGACTGTTTGTAATATGTTTTTTTAGAATGTGTTAGGTTGCTGATAAACAACATTTTAATTAACCGTAAAAAATTTAAAATCAGGAACAATGTATTTCCAGGCACATGTCAAAAATAACTGCAAAAATTAAAATAGATTCGAAGAATAAAATTGTCATGGTAAGATTTGAATCATGAATCTTTTGGATGTCTGGTGCACTATCTTGGAGGCAATTTATGAGTTAATAAACGTGTAATAAGATCGGATCATTTTTTAATGCTAATGGCGATTGCTAATGTTCTGAACAGATACGTATATGCTTTCCATGACTCCCCTTTCATTTTTTTCTAAAGATAAATTTAATACCATACTGTCTTTTATTATACACATAGAAGCAACATAACATATTTTATAATATTAACTTGAAATTGAAAACCATTTACAATGTAATTGGACGTCACCCGAAACACAAAATAAATCCTGGCACGGTATTTTCTCGTGGTTATATTTCAAATAATTCAATGGAATTAACTGTGATAGTGAATCAATTTCAAATAATGAATAACAAATTATTGTTAAATGCGATAATATTTATCTAATTATTTGTGGCATCACCTTCAATTGTATGCCAATGAAAATGCATTTATAATGATTAATTTGTTGAGAAAATCCGATTGTGGCTTCGTGTGGTATTTCAATATTTGATTTCTTTTGTGGGGCTTTACCGCTCGTCGACATCGAGGTCATTAGAGCCCTAAAAACTTGTACAGGTAGGGAAAATGCAGTTTCGCACTAAGGAGAGCCAACATGACTCTCCCCGCGTGTGAGACTCGCCGAACAATTCAACCATACCCACTAAAAACCCTCCTGAATTACAACTCAAATATCAACATATCTCGAAACATTACATAAATCATAAAAAGAGAGAGAAGAAAGAGGAAAATGAAAGATACCCTAGCGTCGGGATCGAAAAGAACAAGAGGTGACCAAGGGAAGTCAGGAAAGAGAAAAGAAGGAGCCTTACACAAGTAAGTGGAAATATTGCCAGACTCAGCTCGGGGCCCCGTGTTCGCCAAACACGTACTTACTAGATGTAAGTCCCCTGGGGGGCCATATTTGATGTTGCATGAAATGTTTAATTCCATATTTTATGTACTACCATTATGGAAGCTGGTGCAGTTAAAAATGAGTTTTCACACAGAACAGTATTCCGTAAACTCAAAAGAAATGTTAAGAATGATGAATAATTCAGGGTGTTTTTTTTCAAATTTGCATTTTTTTCTTGGAAAATTTCTACAGTTAGCTATATGAGGATGCAGAATGGCAATCCATTGAAATTCCACATTTTGAACATGCACAGAGACAAACAAAACTCTAATAAGCACGTCTGTGGAACAATCACTTTATTGGTGCCAAAGGTTCAGATTTCGAGTTCAGTATTACAATTGATTTGTGGGCACTGAGAGTAAGCAAGATATTGTTGTTGTGATATTGTTAATCTTTAGTTATAAACAAGTATAGACAAAAATCGTACATTTACATACAAAGCCACTGATGTATTACTTCGTGATATTTAGCGAAAATTAGGTTAAAAAAATTCAATCAAATTTGTCCCTTTAAAATCAAGAGTTTTGAAGAAACTTACCTGACTCAACTTATTTTTTAAATAAATTTTATATATATAGTTAATTGTATTATTTGTAAATGGGAAATGTAGCGTGCTATTAATGCTTATGTACATGGAGAGAAGGGAGGTGGTAGGTAGATGAAGGGATATTGTTAGTAGGCGGGCCGGTTACCTGGGTTTACCAACAACTTGACCCATTAGGAGATGTAATTAGTAATAAGAGTTAGTGATACTAATGCCCAATTTCACAATGTAGAATAATCGCGATTTCCTTAAACGTGATTAGGTAAATGGAATCGCGATTACATTTTATGCGTTTCACCAAGCAAAACTAACGTCGATTAAGTTGATCAATGTTTCTGAAGAATTCTCTAGGTTGGTAGTAGTTTTACTGTGCATTATGGGTGATTTGAAGTCAAATGACGGGAGGAAAACGCATCATGTTGCTCACTAGCGCCACCAACGGACTCCGGAGGCAGCAGCCGGCCTCCCTCCTGCCACTGAACATAACATATAAACCGAGCCACGAGCAAACAAACAAAATGGACGCCATATTTCATGCAATGCTGAAGAAAATCGCGATTTCTTCTGGTAATCGAAGAGTTCCCGAGCGTTTAGGTGTAAATCGCGATTTTCTCCTAAATCGAAGTTGGTGGAACGCGCATTTTGATAATCACGATTTACTGCTCAGAAAATCTCGTTTAAGACATTAAACGAACTTGGTGAAATTGGGCCTCAGAGAAGCAGGAGATGAATAGGAGGAGGAGGGTTCGCTTTTCAATTGTGACTGTTACATAAACTGGGACATCGAAGTGAGAATGCACAATTGTTTCTGTTTCCGCTGAGAATTGAACCTGGAGTGACTCAGTGGCGATCAAGCAAGGTGTGCTAAATTTAACGAAGTAACCAATACATCGTGAGGGGTTTTGTACATATTTCTAATCTTGAGCAATTGATAAGCAACATACCCTGTAAAGTTACCTTATTTAATATTTTTTCTTTCTGCTTCGAATAATGATTCAAAACTAAAGGGAAGCGAACCACATATTTTCATTCCATTACATCCAACTAAAATTGAAATATCAAAAATTACAGAAATTGTTATTATTTTTCCTTGATATTTTACTCAACAATCTTATCATACGAAACTTTTATTAGTTCGTGAAATATTGTGAAAGAAGTATGTGTCGTAAGTGGTGATGACAAACTTGTCAAAACATGTTTACTCCTTTGCACTGATTAAAAAGTCAGATAGTTATATGTGAATTTTTGGATTAACATCATTTATGTACAAAAAGCGAGATGTTGCAATTCGTTCCTGAGATATAGCATTAATATTTTACCCTACCACAAGTGAAAAAATACAACTATTAAAAAATTTCAACATTTTTTGCACTCACTAAAAATTAATTAAAAAAACATATTCCCTTTGTATATAAATTTGAATTAACAACATTTATCTGAAGAAACCGACATGGTGTCTTAGTTATTTTGTAAATTATATATTCAAATTATCATAGGTCATCATATTTCACCGTTTTAAAATCTACAAATCGCAAAAAAAAATTATTTGTGAACCCACACTTTACATAGTCAGACCGTAGAGCAGTCCCTATGGTCTGAGTCTCGCCACTAAATAAAAACGTATTTGTCGCCACTAATAAATTTATTTTTATTATTATCATTATTATTATACATTTTAATACGACATCCCTTCAAAATACCAGATTCCCATTCCTAATAATATTTCTCTGCTTTGATGATGTTTGAATGAATTAGTGAGGGAGTCAGTGTCATTCAGTTAGTGAGGGTTAATCAATAAGTCAATCAGTAAAAACGTCAATCAATGAATCAGTTCAACTCAGGACAACTCTGCTTACATTGTAAAATAGATATCGCTTGCAAGGTACCTATTTTACTGTTTTTTAAAACAAATCATTAAAAAACGAATGCTGAAGTCAGTATTTTGAAACGAATGTTAACTTATATTTTGAAAGAACGTTAATTTCTATTTACCGAAATAATTTATTGAGTAATTTAACCAATATGGTTCTCAAATAAATTCTTCCATTGCATTGACTATCGCGCTGTTCATTGGCAAGTCACTAGTGACATCTACCAGCGAACGTCTGCAATCAGAGTTTTCTTTGTAATAGTTGCTGCTTTGCCGAAAGGAGCACTAGTGTGCAACGTGACGTGGATTTCAAAAAGCGCGGCAAATATTTGTATTCCAAAATTTTAGTTAATTTGGGAGGTGGTATAACACAAAATCAGGAAACTATGAAAATAATACTTTTAATTTTTATGCATTTAAAGCCAGATTACTTGTATTTCGTTAATTGTGTATAATTCTTCACTTCCGGGTAAAAATGGTTTTAAAATTACTTTAACACATTACATAAAATATGGATAATTTTGCCTATTATACTCTAATACGGTGCAGATTTCAACTAAGTGTGATATTTGAATCCTTTTGAAACGAAAATGATTGATTAGTGCCAGTCGAAGCATGCCTTCCGGTTTTTTGCCTTATATTGAACATGCATTACAAATACATGTAGGTTATACTACAGAAATTGAAAAAGATTACAAAAAAATCGTATCCAGTTAGATTTGGAATTTTTCAATTTTTTTTTTCCTAGCACAGCACTTTGATACAAATTAACAAGGTCATTTAGCATGACCTTGTTAGCATGACACAGATAATAATTTATTTATGACTGTATCCTCACTCCCTTGTCATTTGATGTCGCTCTCCTTTATCACTTTTTTGGAATTCACGCCTGTCAAGGTAAAGATGGTCTTACAACAGCGATTGATGTGGTGATAACCCTGTGGACTCCCGCCGAAACCAATGTAACAAGCCTCATGGCACAATAATCTCAATTGTTTCGTGTTAACACATTGGATCTCTTTAAAACGTGAAGTGCTTGTTCATGTACCTCACTCCACTGTGTGTCGCCCCCATTTCCGTAGAATCACCCATTTCTTTTTCACGTAGAATAGAATACGGTATAAAATAGATGAACTTAGGTAGCACGAAGTTCATACTTCAGAAAATTGGCCTACAGTGGTCGTAGCCTCAGTACACAGTCTTAATGACTCCAAATTTCTCCATCCTGGCTCTTAATGGTCTTCATCATTCCTTAAGTGAGGGCAAAACTGTTGGATGATATCGAGATGATTCGTCAAGAAAGTGGTGAAATGTCAATAATGTTTCTTTCCCAGCTGCACTCTTCGGTAAGAACACTGAAATGCCGAAAAATTATTAAAAAGAACAGGAAAGAATGACATAGAACTACACCTGAGAATTTTTGAACAATTTTTAATTTTCTTGGGCCATACAGTTTTTGTTGAAGTTGTTTTACCGGCGTATATAGTGAAAAGGATATCAAGAATGTCCCTTTTATCTGTTATGACCGTGTTAAAAGTTAATTTATTGGGCCTCTTGAACGCGGATGTGTGAGTTCAGAAATCACAGTACATAAGCAGGTTTATAAGCAGTTCTCGTTCCAGTAGTATATTTCGATTGGTGTTGGTCGTGCTACAAACCATGATGACTGAAGGTCATTAACATCTAAAATATGTATATTTATCTTCCAGTCTGGAGTGTCACTTCCTTCAGCGTCTATTTCGGACTCTGTTCAAATAGGTCAATTGCGATTATTACCCAATGAGTACCAGTTTCCTTCGCTGTTCATAAATCTTCATTAGACATCTAGAAAATTACTTTTAAAGTTTGTCCTGGACGTTACCTGTCTTACGTGATACCTTTATTTACTTCGGAAATTTGTTGCATTTGACCTTTTCATTGTTTTAAATGAAAATGTCTGCAGTCAAAATTACAGGAAATAACAAGATCTATATTTGTCCTTGGAAATAAAGTGTTGGTAGTAATATAAACTTCAGTTTTTTTTTCTTGTTTGAAGCTGTAACTACTTTTTTCTGGTATTATTTTTAAGTGTATCAAAATACTCAAGATTACCCGTTTGTATTTGAAAAATGTTGTTTTTCTTATTGAATATTCATTTTTACAAAAACCAATCTTCTTCATTATAATGCAATCATGTATGTTTCTTCTTGGACACTTAACTGTTATTTAATAATATGACCTTAATTAAATAGATATATCAAAAGGATTTGTAGTTGTGTCTTGTAGGAGTTTGTTAATATGTCACAAATCGAGCAAATTATTCTAATTTCCTCCTTATCCATGAATCAAAGATCTGTAAAATTTGTAGTAGTCCTAATTTATTTCGTACTTTTCAACACATACAAATCCTGAAATTTCGAATTAGCTCCCCCGTGCATAGACTATATCTTCAAAACTATTTGAATTCATTCACAAATAACAATAAATGAAAAATACTATGGTCGATGAAAAAATTAAGAATATACGCGACCATTAATGACTGTTCTTATATTCACTCATTGGTTTCTGAATCACATGATAACTTTATCATATGATTCGGAACTTGCTTAAGCTTTGTTATGGTTTTTGGGTTCCTTATCACTGGTTCTCTCTATCAGGTACTATACTAGAAATTGGAAAATATTATTAAAATAATACAGTTTTCATTTTATTAAACGTCATCAGTCACTTGTACAACATTGTACAACTCGTGCTGGCAATGTGTAAACGTGACTTTGGCGTATGGATTCAACACAATCCCATTGACTTGAGACACAAAGACATCCAACGAGCCGAACAACAGTGAGCTAAAAGCGTTGACAAGTAAACGTTTGTGAGTAAGCATTGGTTAGTGTGGGTAGGGTTGCAACGATATATCGGTCGTCTTGTAATATTTATATCGATATTTAAGTTACCGACACGATATTATCGATGTGATGGAATTTTTAGCGATTTTTTCCACTTGAAACATGCCTTTTTATCAGAATGTTGACAAGGGCTCGGGGTTTTAATTTTGCAAGGAGGCAACACTGAATTTTCTGCAATGATTGCGTTGTCGGGGAGTTATTCATCATTGTGTGTGCTTGATTAATACTTAAATGTAGCAGGCGTGTTCGAGTATGAATTCCCTACAAAATATTATTAGATAAGAGAAGATAAAACTAAATACAGTATAAGAAATTATGTACACGAAGAGATTCAATTTGAAAGGCACAGGTCATTTAATGTGCGCAGACGGAGAACGAGAAACGTACATAACGAGGTACATGAAATAATATACGTCTCCTAGTGATGATTGAAACAGTTAAATGAGTTTAAAACAATTCCTGGTAGGACATAAATCAACGTAGATTACTCATATTCAGTACATATATAAAGTCTGTGGAAATCTGAGAAAGTCACTGAATAATAACACTTGGTTCGAATAATAATTCGACGAGTAAATAATTCAGACACCGAGTTGAACTTAGCACTGATTTTACACGTTGATAGTGTACGTGGGCATTGATTTTTTTTTTTTTGTGGGGCTTTAAGGGCTCGTCAACAGCAAGGTCATTAGAGCCCATCATGGGCATTGAGAACTCGTACTAGTACGCGATGTCATTCCCGTGAAGAAGAGCGGTAGACTGATGTCACTCGTAGTGAAGCGCGCAGTAGACTGATATTGTAGTCTCAAAATCAACAAGTCCCGTTGCTAGGTACTAACAGTCGACCTGGTCTCCTTGTAATGATGGGAGTCAAGTTCGTGGGAGTTGGCTTTGGTGATTATTAGTAAATGTCACTATGCATCGTGTCGCTACAGCGTGTCTACTATAGTCTATGGTCTATAGTCCACTATCTTTGGAAACAAAAACTATACTGCCAGGTAAAAACAAAGCGTCTAGTCTTCATGATTTCTTCCTCGAGCATTCCAAAATATAAAAGCATTCTCTGGAGGAGTCGTATTTGGTTTCCCCGTATATATCTCTCTATGTCTAGAAGAGAAATTAGTTTCAATTTATTGGAATGTAATTTAGTCGTAACTGTTAATACTTTTAATAAAATTTAATACACTATTTTTCTTCCTTGTGTTGTGGCAATACCTCTGATACTTCTCAGGATGCTGATTGAAATCAAAAGACAGAAAAACTGCCAATCGTTAGTCTATCCAAAACTTATGAGAACAATTTTCGTTTGTTCTTAACTAAGTTGGATACACACCTGTAACCGATCTCCTTGAACGGCATTTCTCATGAACTCAACGCTCTATATTGTAACAAAATAAAGGGTAGGGGTGCTTAGGTAAGCTAAGCCCTACGTTGCGGGGGGGGGGCGAATAATAAAATAAAATAGGGTAGTGGCCAACACTTACCTCAAAAAATATACCTTGGCTAGCTCGTTCAAAATAATTCATTAAGTGGGTTCGAGTTATTTATCTATGTGGAAGCAACACACAGGGTTCCTTATCCGAAAAGGAAAACGCATATTAAAACAATTTGACTTAATTGTTTATTCACATAATTACAATTATTCTTAAAATTAGCATGCTCACACCCCCAAAAATCACACAAAATAACACCCAAAATTGACATAAAATTTCATTTAAAGAGACTACCTGGTATTAATTGTTACCAGTTAATTACAACCAACTAATAAACATTAATTTAATTAAAACAGCCATCATAAATGGTCATTCTTCTTTCAGCCCTCATTAGTTAAACAATTACAAAAGTTCTGAGTGTGGGCCATTACTAGTTGGTTCGTTGCACTAGGTCTTCTTGTCGCTGCCTAATTAACTATACTGTATGCAACCAGTGTTCTCCGGTTTACCTTTTAATAGATGATCAATCAGTCTATAGAATGGGTGAAGATTGACATGCCATTGACGAGCATCGGCTCGTACGGTTCGTCAGTCCACGTCGCCACAAGTAGCCCATTCACAGTACCAACCCAGCCTTTCTTGGAAGTAGCAGCGCCGGTTTGAAGACCCTCGTTCTCGGAAATAGTAGCGTTCACCGTCATTATACAGTTCTGTTGATGTGCGAGTTCACTCAACTTAACGCAGCGCGATNAGTAGCAGCGCCGGTTTGAAGACCCTCGTTCTCGGAAATAGTAGCGTTCACCGTCATTATACAGTTCTGTTGATGTGCGAGTTCACTCAACTTAACGCAGCGCGATTGAATAGTTTTTACGATCGCCACTTGTTGCGAAACAAAACTTTTGATTTCCGACTAGTTCTCGGATAAATTACAAAGTTAAAACTACGAAAACTCTTCATAATTTAGAAGTAGATCATTACTGAAGTACAACTTGTCCAAAAATTCGAGACCAAGAGATCAAAAAAAAATCTCGAAGTAAAAAGTCTCGAATCTCTGATAGAATCTCAGAGTCGAATGATCAAAAATAGAAATGTGCTCTCCGAAAAATATCTCAGAATACGCTCTCAGAATGAATCTAGAATAATCTCCTAATGCTCTTAGAATGACGTTGGAACGTCTCTGCGTTGTGTTTTATTACCAGTCTGTCCCTCAGAAGGTAACTCACGTGATTACATTTTTTAAAATCATGTGACCATGTTTCGCCAATAACGTCAAAAAACACTCCACGCGGAGTTCTCGTAATAGGTTGAATTTTGATCAACGAGTGCTTGTTCCTAACCACTCAGAACGTTCCTTACTGGGAAGTTTCCTGACTTCAACGACATCGTCCCTTCCAACCGTCCTCTCTGTAATTTTAACCGAACGTCTTTTTAAGAATTATATAAACTAAATTTGGAAACTTTCTAACTCTCAACTGTCACACCCTCGTATTCAACGCCTCCGCGCCAACCGTTCTCCGGCGCACACCAAACGGTCGCAGCCTCGTGGTGTGTGTCACTCTATTGACAGTTTTTAAAAGCCGATGGTCGAGCCCCCTCACACCCTCGCTTCCCAGTTGCTATCTTTTGCGATCATTTTAAATTTGTAAAGCGCTTCTGCCTTTCACCGCACCCACGCCATGTGTCGTACTTGCCGCTGCCCTTTAAAACTCGAATGTATTCCCAACGTCGACCTTGTCTCTTTCAAAACATATTTCATTATTTTCCGTTGCTTCCTAGTTTGAATCTAATGACGTGATTCCTTACGTTAACAATTTTTCTGCCTGTTTTTCCTGGTCAAAAATAACTCGTAGTGCGTCGCCACTATTCCCTTCACTTGAATTTTTACGACTCTTCTTTCACACAAAGAAGCACCAACGGTCGCGGTCAAAACTCGTCGTCTTCCCTTCCTACCGCCCCCATGGCAACTGTCTCGGGACCTTTCCGCTTGCTAACGAAAATTTTAGCTTCTTATAAAGTTGTTACATTGATCAATAATTAAGAATTAATCAAATCTTACAATATGTAAGACGAGTATCTATAAAATTTATCGTCTTTCTTCATCGTCATAAGACGACTCATTTTACTCGTTCAGGGTATGTGATATAACCAAATATGAATCACATTTCTACGTCTCTTCGTCTATACTGAGACGTATTTCTACGTTACCCTTGTTAAAATAAATACTCATTGGTAAGCAACAAAAACAATAGTTTCTTTATTTACATTTTAAATCTATTGAGTGAAATCAATGAAAAATTTAATATACGTCATTACATTGAAAACTCTACTTTTCGATATTAATAGACATTTGTATTTAACTGTTTCCCCTACTCAAGACCACGGAATGTATTTCGCGGTAAATAAATTCGTAACTAGGAATTAGCTGGAAGGAAACAATACTTTGGAAATAACAACTGCTTAACGAAAGGTAAACATGCAGCGAAGATGGGTACCGATTTGACTACTTCCACAACAAAAAGTACACTTTTATCCTCAATTTTGGAAAGTAATGACGAGCCTAACTCGTACCTACAGGAAGCAGAAGACCGTGTGTGGATGGCCCATCAGTTGGAGAAGATAAATTATATGGGAAATTATTTGGAATTGACGAGGAGAGCAATTAAACGTTGCAATGAAATCTTGAATGAGGAACAGAAAAAATTAGATATTTTAGAGCAGAGATTACTTCTAGTAAGTGTGGTAAAAGTGGTTCTAAAATTTCATTAGGGAATAAATATTCCGGACATTCTAGAGTGTGATCCCAGCGAGATTCGAGGAAAACTTCGATAGAATATTACCGTAAATGTTGTCATATTACCAAATATAAAGAAACAGAAATTATAAAGAAATATTGTTATGCACTGTTTACTTCTCTCGACCCAACCGGTGTTGGTTGTTATAGTAGTTAATATCATGTTAGTTTCATGTACAATACGCCAAACTGAAGGACGTTGGCAGTCAGCGATGTTAAATTAGAAGAACATCGTTTCAACAAAAAGTGGTTTATTTGTGAAGTTGGAGGCATTAATGGTGGTAGTAACGTTGGCGGAAGGATATGAAAATTGAAGGTTTAGATTCATTGTAGAATTTTGGCCTAATGAAGATAGCTGGGACCACATTACAAATATTTTCTGTATTGTCTCATCTATTGTTGCTTTTGTTCAAAAATCACTTTAATATGACCCTACGAATGCTACAACCGGACCTATTAGTGGGGAAAGTTAAGAGTACTTGCTTGAGAAGGTAGAAAACCCAATGATTGACAACACTTAAAGAAGGAATACATAATATCGTATAAAATATTTAACCAAATCAGTTCATATCATTTTACCACTTTTGCCGTACGTAATATGTGGAAATCTGGAAGTGTTGCAATATTAGTTTCTCATAGTTACGCATTACCTGAATCAATGGTAATTTATGTTTCTTGAATAGGGTACGTTAGCAAGATTCTCCTACTTGCCCAGTGTTGTATTTACCAATATGCCCCATCATGTCTTTTGGAATGTTTGGCATGACACACAATAATGGTCAAATAAATTCTAGAATCATGCTTTTTAACAATGTAAATAGAAAATTATCGGATTACTCTTGAGATTATATTAGTTTGTCTTTATTATGTACTAGATATACGAGTAATATTAATAGCATTTTTCAAAGTTACGTGTATTGCCAGGAATCAAACAATTAGTAACAAAATAAATACGATACGTATAAATTGCAATAAAACATAGGTACCACTGGGTACTTCATTTACTTTTTATTGCGCTACTATTTGCAGAAACTACAAAGTGAAAATACATCTTCAGCGGGAGATACAAGATACAGTCTCATAGAAGAAGAAAAATCTCATCCCAAATCTCAAGAAAATATTTCAATAGAAAAAATTCCAGTTCTATCACAGGGTAAAATTGGATCCAAAACAAGTTTGTCAACTATATAACAATTTTTTATCATTAATTTTTTTACCACAAATGTATGTTTATCTATCGTATTTTTAAATAAAATTAATCATGTATAAACAAGTAATGCGTTATAAATAAAATATTTTTTTAATATTCTTTACATACTTCACTAGCGTTTATTACACTTATAAATTTATCCTGTCAATTTTAAATTTTAGTATTTGGCTACCTCTTTACCAGCATTTCGATTGTTTGCTACAATCGTCTCCGGCGATTGTTTAAGTCAAAATCATATTCCTCCACCACCTAAGCCTCTCAGAACCCCGAAGTAATCATTAACAAAAACGATATGTTTCTTTTCATATTTATCTTATTCGAAGGTACATTAGATTATTGTCCCCCACGTGGTTATGCGAAGTTTGTAACTTCATTGACAATAAATGTATTTAATTATTTATTAATAATCTTACATGAAAGTAATATCTTATACCAAAGTAATAGTACTAATACGTACCGAAGAATGTTAGTAGCTTTGTATCTTATACATCGATATATTGTTATCACGAATTGCTGTAAATTATGATGAATATTAAGGCGAACCCAGAGATAACATCCCGTAAGGTGCCGACGAGGAGGACGCTAAAATCTATTAAGTCTACATGTTTCTGTTAATTAGTACATGAATAAGTCATTATTTTTCATAATTGCTCTCGATTGATATTGACATTATATTGATATAATGGGAGTTAAGATTTCTCTTGTAGTCTTGACTGATCGGAAACTATGTTTGGCCGCGGGGATTACGAAGGAGTCACTGATATCTCCTGCATAGGAATTTCGGCGTATCAGTCCAGGCGTACGGAAATTGTTACCTCTATTTCATATTTTCACAACCAAGTGTGAATGAATAATCCAATTTTTAATGTTTACTAAATAATTTCTTCTAAAAAAGGAGTGAAGAAATAATGAAGAATATTAAAACAATATTTTAACTTTTACAATAATAAAAAATTTTAAAATAAAAACAAGAATTTGTTGCAGATTTATAGCTTAGAACCCAACGTCGCGCCCATGTCATTACCTAAAAACTAATTATTGAAAAAGTATGCTGGAGATGGCAAAACTCATCGCGAAAAAGTTACAACAATGGTAGATGTGTAGTAAACAATACGTTAAACGTGTACTTTTTATTCAATTATAGCCAACAATGCAACAAGAAAGTCATTTCAAGACAAAAGTTAGTTGTTAAAATTGATTATTTTTCGATTCGGTAAATTTAATTACATTTGCAAAACGAACATAGAATTCACGTGCTCTGTGAATTGTGCAAGTAAAATTCGAAAACAATATATACTTTCCCTTATTATTTTCACATCTGATTTAATTAGACATTACTTTCAGAATTACTTTACATTTTGGTCTTCTTCTCATATTCTCCTTTATTAGTTTGACTTAAGATTTTATTCAGAATTGATTATTTACATTAAAATCCTGAGACAATAAAAATATTATAATCAGATTATAATACTAAATCTTCATATCGTGAGAAGAAAAAATATATTATTCTACCAACTTAATATACCAATGAAAGTAGACATGAGGACTTCGTTATGCTTTATCTCTGATTATGAGACAAGTGAAATCTCCAAGAAATCTAATTGCTGTTCTTCGTTATCGTGACACTTGACAAAGACATTTCTGGCGTTCACAAGGCACGAGAACTCGAGTGTTTCTTCATAAGCATACAAGCCACTTGCTTAGTCAACATATCTTCACTTTCGTCATGTTGCTTATTTTCATGGACTCCTTCCATTCACTATAGAACGAAAGAAAATTAACCTACATTGAGATCAGACAGAACTGACCTAGTGAAAACTTGTGTTAGTTCTTCGTGACGGATTATCATTGAAGAGAAACTATATTGGACATTCAAGATCCTCGTTTTCTGTAGGTAGGTGCTCTTTTCAATTCTTAGAACGAATTAATTATGTGAAATCATTGAATGAAAAAATATTTTTGGATTGTCACATCTCAGATATCTCTACTAGATTTTTAGAATTACAAAATTGATTTTATATTAACTCTGTAAGGCTTTTCATTTCCGGCTCAGTTTAAATAGCTGTGATGTATGAAAAGTTCACCCTCTGCGGCTAACAACCGCAGTTGTAATACTCGGATACAGCAATCTGGATCCTATGTAGACGCTGTTCCTCCGATCTCGGTAAAAATCACGATGTGTCTAGTGAGTAAACTCAAATCAATAATTGAGCCTTACTGGTACTCGTCTTTCGTGGTCCTTAGCTGGCCTGATCGATATATATACATACTCTGGAAGAATAAATGATGCACAGCTAGGGTTTACATCTACTTCTACAGTATTTTTTAAATTGGGGTTTTCTTCTATTGAATAGAGGGTTCACTCTTTTATAGTATTTATCTGAGTTATAAAATAAAACAAAACAATTTACTTAATACGATATATATTTTTATCTTTTTTAAAATTTGAATGTTTCTACAAAAACAAAATTGTTGTGTCTGAGAGAACACTAATTTTAAAGATAGAGACATTAATGGGGTTTGAGAAAGAATACATAAATAACGGATGTTGATTAACTCTTCATTTATTAATCATTGCAGGGGCATCTTCACATGATTATTGAATATTAAGTTCAACACTTATACATCTATCAATAGACACATAAAACTGTCCATATTCATCGCAGTTTATTTTTATCATTATTAAAATCCTGTAAAATGAAGAAACCGGTGAATGAAAATGTGAAAAATCATGTATTTTATATAAGTGGATACAAACAATGTCAAAATCGTTGAAGTTCTAAAATGTGAAGGACCATGACATTGAACGAATCGAGCCTGTTTATTAGAAAGAAGAAGTATGCTTTAAGATTTCGTGGTGGAATATCGATGTTAACGAAAATTTCGTCGAAGAAAATCGACGATATCTTTAGTTAGGAAACAAGATTTTTTAGTATATTCGATATTTTTTCAGAAGACTAAATATTTCTTTGTTCTAAAATAAAAATAAAACTGTTCAACAGACAGACGATGAAGATATATTTATTTAATTGATTGCACAAATAAAATACAATATATTTTTACGTAATAAAATGTTCTTTCTATTTACTAGCACTGTAAATCTTGGATCACGTGCCACAATCACCCGTTCATCAATCCATTTCATTACAACTACCGGTCATGTTAAACATAGGTATATTAGTTTTCTAAAGTTACATTATTTTAAAATTATATGCTCTACTTGACTAATAACTGCATACTTTCTGAATGTCAATGTGGCTATGGACAATTAGCTCACTTACATTGCAGAGTGTCCATTAATTCAATCTACCAATTTCTAGTCCAGTAATCACGTCTCTCACAGTTATTCGTGTGAAAGAAGAAAATGTTAACTGAGAAGAAAAATGACAGTCGCAGGACTTGTAAAGTAACTCTTGACCCCACTTATTTTGGAGGTTATTTCGGAGGATAGTACGTTAAAGCACAATAAATAAACCACCCTCGCTTCACAAGCTTATCTAAGACTGCATAACAACCAATAGCCACAGCTGATTCCATAGATATCACTAAGTAAGTTCTGGTTTTACCATAAAAAAGAGGAAACATTTTGTTCCTGAAGAAATGATCCAAAAATTCCAAAACATACTTCCTCGTTAAAAAATACTTCATGTTTCGAAAATCGTGGAATGCATTGTGTACTGGCAGTGAAATGAAATTTACCCTTTTTGAAATGAAATGTGCTGAATAATGCCTGATGTCAGTTTTCCGTCCCTCGAGTAGTGACAAAGAAATCAAAACTGTGAAGTTTGTCAAAAAGTGGCAAGCACCTATGATGTAAAAGGTTAATGGACTTATTGTTCCTGGAATTGAAAATTTCGTACGCCACTCAGAGAAAATAGCAATGAGGAAAGAACAATTAAGATTGTGTATCAAAATTTGTCTCTACATTTTCCGAGAAGCTACAAAAACTTGTCTTAGAGGAAGAAAGTAGGGTTAGCGCTTCGTAACTATTGGGGGTGGGTATGAGTTAAAGTTACTTGTGAGTTATGGAGTGGAGGGGGACTGTTAAAAATGGTAATTTTTGCATTACGTAATTCACGGACACTGGACAACCCCTTAAGAAATCAAACTTTTACAACCATACATAAAGAAATAACGTATTTTACACACAATGTTGCGTCAACCAGGTTTGCGACTTCTTCAGGGGTTTCTCAATAGTTTATAATTCAATAAAATAATGATGATAGACATGTACAGCACTATACTATTACCATACGAACAAATAATGTGGACAGTGATTTCGTCGATGAATGTGGATACAATTTGGTAACGTATATTGCAGGAGTTCAAGACAATGGATGAACTTTTCGCTTAATTTTATTAATTTTATTTTTACTAAATCTTGACGTGTTTGTGGAACTAATGTATCCATGAAAATGTATTCACAATGATAAATTGAATGCCTGACAAAGCCACAAATCTTTTTGACGAAACTTAAAGTACAGTTATTTGTAAATACGTTGGAATCCGAGGAAAAGAGGAAACAGACGATTCGACGAAGGCGGCATGACTCAAGAATAGCATGGATTTCTTTACAATTTCAGGAGGAAACATCTTAAATTCCTTCAAGACAAGGATTCTGAGTGATGGCTATTGAAGGGAATAAGCTCCGACTTATCAAGTCCTCTGTTAAATCATGGAGCAGTTCCTGTAGGTCAGCCAGGTCTTGCTGACCAGCCTGTGCATAGAACATTGTCCTCTCACTCATCGCTATCTCTTACAACTTGAAGAGAAACCCGTATGTGAGGAGTGTAGTTCTTCCCTGACAGTGCGTCACCTACTAACTGATTGCAGAAAATACACCAGAATACGGAGAAACATTGGTTCCTCTGCAGATTTCCCGACAATTCTCGGAAATAAAACTGATGATGTTAATAAATTATTGAATTGTATAAGTAGATCGGGGCTCCTCCCACAAGTTCTTGGCAGGGTTTAAATTTGCATTCTTCTTTCCTTTTATTCATCCTTTTCCTAGTTTGAAAGTTATAATTTTCAGAATTTATTTCATTTTTGATGTAATGTATTGGGTAACTGTTTCCTTTTCTTTCCTCTCTTCTTTGTATTTTGCTATTTGTTGAATATTCGGCTAGTCCCACACACGGGGAAGAGTCACGTCGACGCTGTGGTGAGAAACTGCATTTTTCCCCACCTGCAAGGGCTGTAATGACCTCGATGTTGGCGAGCCCTAAAGCCCCATTAAAAATAACTACTAGTCCCTTAGGAATGTGTGTGTTTGTATGTTTAGTCTGAATAGCCGCCATGGAAGTGGGACTTCGCCGCGCTGCGCGAGAGGGCGACTCCGAAGAGTTGCTGATGCTACTGGCGAACGGCGCAGACGTCGACGGTGGACCGTCACGTGACGGTTGGACGCCGCTGCACGAGGCGGCAGCTCAGGGCCACGCAGAGGCGGCTGCGGCGCTTCTACGCGGAGGAGCGTCTCCACATCGACGCACGGTGGACGGATGCACTCCGCTGCACCTCGCCGCAGTGCTCGGACGCGCCGCACTCGTCACCATGCTATGCAGCGCAGGGGCGCACATCGAGAGCAGGTATTGGATTGGAGAGACACACACTCAATGGTCCTCTTAATCTAATGTATTTAATGTTTAGACGAGATTTTGTATTATAGACCCCTGACTTCTAGTAGCTGTGGAGAACACAACAAAAATCATATAAAAACAGATNTTATAGACCCCTGACTTCTAATAGCTGTGGAGAGCACAACAAAAATCATATAAAAACAGATAACACCATTGGATTTTTCATTTTTTTCCGAATATAGATGAGTGAAAAAATGAATATTAATATTTTAAACCGGAAATGTTTGAAAAACCGTGATATTTTTAAGGTAGTTACGGATACATCAACTTTATTATTTTTTATAAAATAAAAGAAGAGGGACAAAATAATTTTCATAAGATTTTGATGTGCTCTCCACAACAATTCAGGGACCTACAATAAAAAATTAGATAGTAGGTAAGGGAATATGGGAAGGAGATATATTGGGTTGTCAGGGAACTTACTTTACCGAACCGACATTTGTAGTAGATGAGCGAAATCTCAGATGAAAACCCCTCCTAGTTTGAACGAGTGGTATTTGAACCGGCGCTCTACCGCTCAGCGGCGTTGTGGAAGCGAAGACGCTAACCACTGTTTACGCTCGCTTAGAAAGTCTATACTAAGAAAAATCTCTCATGAGAAGAACCTGAAACATCTACTACATTTTGAATTAATTTCTCCTAAGTACAGTCAGAGATATAGCCACAAGATTACCCCAAACGCTTTTCAACAGATTATCAAAAAAAATGTAGTTTATCTCATAGTAATTCCTAAGCGCTTTAGCTGTCTCTATAAAGGAGAATCGATTTCTTATAGTTATGAAAAACAATGAATTAAAGGATAACAGTCGTTTGCGAACGTTAAAGATCACGCGTAGAAGAATCAGATTTAGTAAAATTACATAACTATGTCATATTTGTGGAAAGAAGATAATAGACTTGGAATGTGATTTACGTAAATTAAGTATATTGTAACATCTCTTTTATTTATAATCACTGCTGGAATCCTATAGGCATGCTATGAATACGAGACTTACAAAAAGTACTGTACACCGGACATTGTTAATTACAAGTTCCGTTGCACTGGATGTTTGCGTTTCTGCGACTTGATTATTATTACATGCTGAGTTCCTGGGTCTTCATTCGCATCAAGTTATGAAGTTTTTGGGTAAAGAGTTGTTCTTGAATCCTTATTAATATCTATCAAAAATGTTGAATTCTCAACCTGCGAGAACCTACTCCGGGAATGAAGATTGCATCGTCTATGGCCAGGTGAAAATTGTGACGGACCGGGACTCGAACCCGGGAACTCTTGCTTTGGCCGCAGGTGTGCAGCCACTGCATCACCCACCTCGACTCTCAAATCCAGTTCATTGTTGTGTACGGGTTTTGGGAGTCGAGACGGGTGGTGCGGTGGCAGCACACGTGCGGTCAAAGCAGAAAGTCCCGGGTTCGAATTCTGATTTGTCGCAATTTTTACCTGGCCATAGACGATGCACCTATCAAAAATGTTTGTCATATTCAGATGAATAAGCTAAATGTGCAGAAGATATTATTAACGTATGGATCTGCCTCCAGGACACGTAATAGCATGACGCCATTGCACTTGGCCTCCTTCTATGGCCATGAACCCTGCGTACGTGCGCTGCTGATGGCCGGCGCCAACATGTGCGCTGTGGATCGCTGGGGCAACGTACCTGGACACTTCGCAGCCAATGACTCTATCCGGAAGTTGCTGCCAGCACCTCGTCAGGACGGTCTCATCTCCTATTGCACGATCTCATGACCATCATTCATTCCTTGGAAGATATAAGATTCACCACATGAACAATATTTTTATATATAAGGGAAATATCGTTCTTTCTAGGAAGCGTTCTCTCCGGATCTTCTAATTTATATTTATAAGAAAGTATGTATTAATATGTGAATGAACTTTATTAAATTATTTATCGAAATAATATCCTCATATTAATATACATACATATTTTATTTGGTGTACCAACTTTTGCTGTGTTGGATATTACTAAAGTGTGACAGGAAGATTATCCTAGGAATCATAACGTAAACAATTGCGTTAGGAATGAAAAAAGCTAACGTATTTTTTGCAGACCTACGCGACATGCATCTTGCACAGCTGGTTCGTTTTGCGAATTCATCACTTTAACTCTTCCGTCTTTGTGAAAAGAAGTTAGAAGGAAGGAGAGACTGTTATATAAACAAGAACTACATTATGAATTGAATGTACGATAGGATCTATCTATACAATATCTATGTTTCCGCCGCGTAGCGCAAAGACGAATGGGGTGAGAACTTCGAATTTCAGCAGTGTTCTACGGTAAGGATCCAAGAAGATAACCAATCGGGTTTTTTCGAAGTTCGATTCAGTTTTGTTTTTAATTTAATTTTTAGCGTTTCATAGTGACAGTCGTGGAGCGCATTACGCCAAAGACGAAGAGCTTCAAATTTCGACACATTCGTTCTCCCAGGCGGATCCAAATGTAACATCCAGAGATTTTTTTTGAAATTCGATCAAGAAATTTCTTTATTCAACGTAACATTTTTTTAATTTCTTCACATAGTATACATACTTCAAGGCTCAGAGTATCGAAATTTGAAGCATTTGTTCTTTGGTGTTGGTCCATGTGTACCCTGGATGGGTTTTTTTTTCGAAATTCGATTTAGATTTTTCCTTTTTTAACTTTTAAAAGTTCTTTGATGTCGAAAATGGAGTGAGGAGACCAAAAAGCACGTGTGTTCAGTAAAGTGGATCCCAGAACTCAGCGATTAGATTTCTTACATGGCAAAACCAATGGCAAAACAGAAAGAATAGTTATTTAAAAACCAATAATTTTGTGCGAGGAAATTAGCGGGCATCCAGCTAGTGCCTTAAGTATTTATTAATACTTCAAAAACCCTACTGCTCCGATTGGTTTCTACAAATACGATATTTGTCCAAGTCCAAAAACCTCTCACGCCAGTCGATAGTAGGGAACATTACAATCAGTACTTCTACTCCTATAATATAACTCTGGACACTTCAATGATCAAAATGTGTCATCCTGGTAGAATCTGAATGCAGAGGAGGTTATAGTATTTTGCGTATTTGATACATTCAAGTTTTAATATATAAATTTCAAAAATTTGTATTTAGTCTGAGAAATTTACTTATTTGTATCCTCTGTGCTAGGGCTACATATACTTACGAAAACACCATTTGCCTTAAGGTAGTCAGCTTAAAACAACTGTTCAAAATACATTTTTCATCAGTCATCTGAACTTACTATATGGCATATCAGAATGTATTGCGAATGAAGGCAACAGCAATGCAATGATGAAAAGGTATGACGCTTTTTGTCGCCACTCAAAAATTTGTAACTTTGAGCAAGCTTTGTTCTGTTGCAACACCCTCTCGATATAAATAAATATATGAAAAAATAAACATTCATTATCGTTTGAAAAAAATAATTTACCAAAAAGCCAACCTTTATTGAATCTTGATGATATTACATACTGCGTTCTATTTTTCATTTTACTTGATTATACTTAATCGATTTACTTTGCACGCTGCGTGTTTTACCCCAATTTGGATTTTTGTCCAGCAAAATCACTGGAGGGTTTCACTCCCCGGCGTGTAAATACACGCGAAGTTTGGACGCCTCTGGAATTCGTAAAACGTAAGAAACAAGACACTGTTTAACACACAAGTTTCTACTGCAGGTAATATTTATTCATTAGAATAGGAACTGGTTCAAACCAACACATTGGGTATACCAAGTTTTAACAGGTCATGGCGACTTCAACGATTACTGGCAACAACGTAAAATGAGTGATGAGGGAGAATATTACTGTCGGAAGGGAATAAATGGAAACACCGGGGAAAGGAATGATCTATGGAATTTAGTGACTCGAGTAAAGCAAGTAACGGAGAAGATGAGGGAAGAGAAGAAGGTTGTTGTGAAGAGACGTGAAAGGCAATTTGGAATAGAAGGAAGGTGGAATAAAGTTGAAACAGAACATAGAGATAGGATTCGATTTGTAAATATTAATTTTGTAAAGAGAAAACAAATCTCGGTCGAGAAACTGGAGGAAAATAAAATCATAATGAAAAAAAATAAATACTGAGAATAACATTGTATAATTCGATTAGTGAACCACCGGTTGTGAGGTTTTGACAGCTTCAACAATGAGATACCGGATACTTAGGTATATATGATTTGAAAATTGATCATTTAATAGTATTTTTAAAAACTCGTACTAAGAATCTTCCACTTTACAGAATGTCAAAAAATTTCCGCTGTAAGAAGGTTGTTCTCGCTAGCGCTCCGGAGCCACAAAGGCTTGCTCCGACACGCAGTCCAGAGCACGAGAGCGCTACTTGCGGGGTCTGACATTACACGAACGAATCCCATGTTTTTAGTCCTCTTGGTTTAGACACTCTGTAACATTAGTTTTATTGGAATGACCCTGGATGTTGACGAGCCC
>NNCF01129953.1:240203-252884 GCA_002313205.1 Laupala kohalensis | reverse complement strand
AAAAAAAAAAAAAAAAAAATTTATTGGAATGAACAAAACTAGACGATATTTTCACATAATATCCTGCTTGTAAAGAAAAAACAACTTTAATTTCCAATAATTTATATACTGAAAATAATACAATTAAACAACCTAAATTCAAAAGTAGCAAAAAATAATTTCTTATAACAAAAAAATAAATTTTGGCATTTACAGAAAGAGAATCAAGCATCTTCAGGAAGATTAAAAGAAAAATAAGGTGCAATAAATTTTGACTTCTTTTTCTACATTCTTTCGAGTTTTTTGTTACTAAACCTTGATGAATATGATGAAGTGCAATTTAGTCTCAGAACACTTTTTAAATTATTATTTTATAAGGAGAGTACTTTTAAACATATTCATGAGCGAAAAAGCGAGAACATTTTCCAACTTTAATCAGCAATAACTTTGTAGGGAATAATCAACTTTGAAGGGAGAAAACATTTGTGTTCTACACTACAGTGTCAAATTTTTTATCCCTATTCTTAAATATCTAACATTATTGGTAGTTATCACTTGATTATTGTGTCCAAATATAATTTTTTTTAAATGTTTCATCACTAATGGTATGTATACTACGAAAGTAACTTCTTTGTTAAATCAATTTTTCGTGTCAAGTATTACTGCTTTGCATTCTTCATTTTAGTATTCCTCATATTCTGAATGACTAGCATTATGATGCCGGTGTAAATTAAACCTCGTAACTTGGAATAATATTTGGTGGCACACAAAGCCTCCCCAGACCACAAAAAGATACAAATTCAGAATCAAGATGAAGATTGCTTTCAGAACAACGCTTCTTCCGCCATATCGCTAGACTCAATATTTCACAGCGATGCTCTTTGCCCTTCCGTTCCTCGGGGCTACTTGCTCCCTATGAGCCTGCGTGAAAGGTCCTGCTCTATATTTATACGCACCAGAACAACTTATATTTATCTCAGCATGAAAATTAAACTCAAGTCCCATCAAAGGCGGCAGAGAACTAGAAATGTACGTCACGGAGTTACTTTGCTGTTGTCTTAAGGAAAACCAATTGGCTGTATCAACATTAAATTTGCGGTTGGTTTGCTTTTCAAAATTGAAAGAAATCCCTAATCAATGTGTTATCGGAAGTGTGAGACAATTGATTGATAAGATTACATATGACTAACGCAGTTCGCCCGAGTATAGCGAACTGATAAGTCTGCAAGAGAAGAATGTTGCACGGTGACTTTCATTTCTTATTCAATTCCATGTTGAGATTCGTTGTATTATTCACGTGTGTTTATAAATGCGTGTTCTGTTAAGTGTTATTACTAAACATAGTGTATATATGAGAAATTAAGTTGGTGAATATTTCTTGTCACTGAGAGGACTTCGCCCGAGTAGAAGAACATTAATAGCGGCAATCGTCAAAGGTACGTAATATTCGGTTGCAATTGAAATCACTCTGAACGAAGTAACTGGAGCCAGTTCAACCAGGAGTTCAAGAGAGTGGAACATCACTATGACCGAACACCGCGATGACAGGCCCTTGGCCGTATAGTACGACTTAATGCTTTAAGAACGCATATAAATTATGTAATAAAACCGAAAACATAACAATTTGTGGCACCATATGTTATGATACTTTGTACACTCCAAGTATAACAAATATTGTCTCACCATTTAGTCATTGACTCAAAAGGTGTGCAGAATACAATATACAGCGATATATGACAATATTTACTATTATAACAAGTGTATTTTGCCCTTATCACTGAAGAAAACATGCCCCTCCCAACTAGTCGAGTAGTGCAGTAAAAGTGTGGTAGACCCAAAACACACAGGTCCGTGGATCTGCTAAAATATTTTTTTCTGAAGAAAGTATTAAAAAATTGGCACTGAAGTATCGCAATGACCAATCTCAAATCACACAACATAACCACAAAATTCAAGAAAGCGAATTTACGAGATACTCAGCTTGTATTAGTAATATCCTCACTTTTGTGTCACAAGAAATGTAACCTACTAGTCACTAAAATTTAGGATCTTTAAAGTTCGAATGCAAGTGAGTATTTTCCTACGCTTTGCTGTACTTCTATGCGAAACGTACCGCACTATTAATTTAATATAACCGTCAGAGCGTCTAGGCTTAAATATTCCCAAAATTTGTTTCAAACGATTGTTTGAACCACTCCCTATCCATTGGCGATGAATTTTTATGCCCTTACTGTGTAAAATTTTGAATTATTTGCCTACAGACTTATATGGAGAAACTTTCGCTGACATATTTTTTATATCCTGATACCATTATCGGCTTCATATATCGAAAAAATACAATAAAAATATGCAACGCGATGACATTAAGATTTTCGTACCTTACGAGGCATTAAAAAAATAATTCAACAAAATCCGCAGAAAATATTTTTCCACCGAAAACGGTAGCCGTCTTACATGACTAAAGATAATAATTAGGATCCTCGTGAAAGAAATAGTCAAACAAAAATCTAAATTTATTATCAAGTTTTAAATTCACAGAAAAATTGTCCTCGTCCAACAGTAAAAATCAGGAATGCAAATCATTAATTAATTAATTAGAACTCCTTCGATGAATATTTTCAGGTTTCGTGAACAGTTGACGTGGATATAATACGTTAAGTGATATTGGGAAATTCCGTAACGTTTCCCGATATTTCCAAAACCTAATTTCGACTACTTTCGATTTTTGAAGTACTTAAGAATTAACATTACTGTTACCTTCTTCACTTCCAAGCGTTACATTGGTGCCCGCACATACAATTGTAAAATGAAATTACTAAATTTCGTAAATTCAAACCCACTGTTTAAAGGTATAGCCAAATCCTATTCAATTCTACTCAACTTTTTTTATCTCGTCTTCGGTAAAAGCAATCATCATAGGAATAATATCCTTTTTGCAGCGAACATTTTAGTTACAAAATTAAAGAAAAATCATATTTTTTTTGTTCTTTTCGACTTTGCGATCCTCCATTGCGCGATAAAATTCATGATAAGAATTACGTTCGGTAATCAGCACTGATTATTGCAGATATTTATCTTTTGTCAGATATCATTCCATTGGTCTCTTCTAATAATATGGAGATTAGCGTAAATAAAACACACTAATTTCTTTGACTTTTTTTTTTTTCGAAAAATTGCTATTTGCTTTAAAAGAAGTGAGTAGAAAATAAGATTATTACCTTCTCCACTCACTGGAAACTGGATTATTGGACACGTTATAGTTTAATATCACTTCATAGCTTTGGACTGTATTGATATATCACGACAATTTAAGGAGTTACTGCATTCAATCAATTTCCCTAAGAACTTATCAATTTTTTAACGTATGTACAAATCTTAAATCTTACTGCACAATGAAGCGATTTACGATCATTTAAGAATATAGTTCTACTATCCAACACAAATGATTGGTTACATGCTTAAAATATTTTTTTTATGAAGTACAAGAAAAGATATTTTTCAACTCATTTTCGGGAGGACTTGAGAACCAGAATCCTCCACCCAAAATCCACCACTGAACACTAGTATAATCTATTCATTCTCTATCGAAACATTGTTGTAACCTCGTGTTCATCATTGCAGTCCTATCTGTGCTCGATAATTCGTACGAATGACTATCCCTCGTCACAAAAATGAGATGGCGTCTGCGCAGTCCAGCAGCATTTGTTACCGAAAGTGTTACATCTAATTTCAGCCTTGTTATGCTGTCACGACCTTATTACTCACACTGCACATTCTTCACAAAGTTCGAAGTATTTATGGAACAGCCATACTAATTCTCATTTATTTAGATCTAGATTTTATACAACCTTAAATTGGTATTGTAATGCCCCTTTTACAGCGTGACCCTTATTCTGGAGTCCGTAGTGAACGAAAACAATTCTATGGTTACCACTAATACAATTACGCCCTGGATAACTCAAAGGGTACGTTAGGCGCACCAGCGAGATTTGTACTCGGAGGCAAATAAATACCGCCAGAATGACCACACTGATCCAAGTGGGTGGATTTTAAATTATTAAAAACACAAATATCTATAATTCCAGAACCTGAGTCGTCCGACCAGCGGCACGGTTAGGAAAACAGTTCTATCAAAACAATACCCTACAGAATTATTCACTTCTATTAGCACAAGTATTCACTGCAATTCAACAGATATAAAATCCAAAAGAAATTAAATAAATTCCTAAATGATCCTACTTGAAATTTTCTCAAATAAAATCTACCTAACATCTAACAGCTGAAACAGTATAGAAACGTACGAAAGAAGAGGTAAAACAAAAGAAACTAGTGGTGCAAAACCATTGCACATACTTTCTCATATACGTTTTCAGTCTGGACTAGAGAGAGGCATTAAAGCATTCTTTTAGGAGAGGAATGATTTTTACATGTTACTCTATATTATAATTGTCTTCATTTTGCCCAATTTAAAAAGTTTGTAAAAGAAATATTTTACTAGTATAATATACAAATTCTGTTTTTTTTTCTTTTCGTTTTTTGGGAGATAAGATTAGCAAGATTTATGTTATATTTCAAAATATATATTTATTAATAAATATAAAGATAAATAGGATATTATTAATGCAAAAACAAAGCTAGCCGACCATAAATATTCTTATATAATTTAATTAGGAACTAAAGAGTTAATTTTTTTGCAATTTGGAATTCAAAATAATATTAATATACACTAATCGCATCTATTAATTATTTCGGTTAAATAGGTGATACTGTTTGTTTTATTTACTTACTGTCATTTCGTAACACTCCCTATATATCTTAAAGAATTCTGTGTTAAAATATATTTTTACAATAATACTATTTTTAACGATTGAAACAGCTATAAAGCATTGAATTTCAAAAAAACATGAAAAATAAACAAAATATTTATCAAACATTACTTTCAAAACAAAACTGAAAACATGTAGCCAAGTTAATTCTTAAAACGATAACAAATAATATAAAATAACATCCACCCGCAGCAAATACTATACACAAACATTAAATATGACACGAAGCATGCACCAATTAACAAGAAAATCCGCAAAAAGAGCAGTGGACACATCTGATACGTAAGCTTATATATATGGCATAAAAACGAGTGTAAGTAATAAGTAAAAATACAATCCATTATTTAAAAATGTACATAATGAACTAAAACTAACATTTTCGCCATAACATTAACGGACAGACGGGCGAACCGGAAGGAAGTCCAGCCAAAAACCACTTTTTCGGAATCAGGGGTTTCCGAAACGGATATTTCCGCAAAAATCTCGTTTTCGAATTTTTTCACGATTACAATACTATCTACATACTACGTATATGAGAAAGTACAAATGTTCTTGAAATAGTAATCAAATGCCTGAATGTAGCAAATAGAAATTGTTTTACTGCGTCTATATCAAACTTTCAAGCGGAATACAGCTAATGCGGATGTAATGCATACTAATTCTACTTTACGTACGAAAATTTAAGCAAAATCGTTGGGCNTAAAAATACAATCCATTATTTAAAAATGTACATAATGAACTAAAACTAACATTTTCGCCATAACATTAACGGACAGACGGGCGAACCGGAAGGAAGTCCAGCCAAAAACCACTTTTTCGGAATCAGGGGTTTCCGAAACGGATATTTCCGCAAAAATCTCGTTTCCGAATTTTTTCACGATTACAATACTATCTACATACTACGTATATGAGAAAGTACAAATGGTTGATTGTATCACAGAAACGTAATTCGTTCAACAAAACTTTTATTCATGAACTAATCCAGTAAATAATACTGATTAAAATAATGAATATTATACTAAATTGATTCAGCGTTGATTAACCTGAAAATTATTTACACAAAATAAATTATTAAATACTCGTTTCATTGGAACGTGAATTTTACAAAATATACAGCGATAATTATCCAAAATCACTGATTGCATAATTAAGTCTCTATTCAGACGAGAAAAAGTTCTCTACGACTCGTAGTTTCGACGAAACGAAGCCGTACACTTGACCCGTGTACCTTGTTGTCTCCTGCGCTCCTTCTCGGTCGTAGCGTTGACGTAGGTCAAGATCAAAATCAGCTGATTCTCGTGAGCAGCACCGCTTTCCACAATTCAGTTCTTAACTCGAGGATATTACTGATTGAATGTACAAGTCTTTGACGAATATAAAAGTCTCTTTTAAAACGTGTTCATACGGAAGAGAGCGTTCTTCTCCTCTGTCTCGCGCTGCGCTGCTAGCGGTGAGAAGGAAAGGTCTGCCTGTCTATGATTGGGGAATTCATGACGCGCTTGAAGCACTCAACAGAGAGTCCCGGCAGCATAGACTTATATATACATACATAGACCCAACAGCCTTTCGTGCCGGTTATCCGGAGGGGAAAACGATAAGAGAATTCTGTCTCTCTCGCACATCGCCTTAGGTGGGGGAGGGGTCGATTCCCCTCACTGATGACTTACTGCTTCTCACAAGTCGTTGCACAGTACCCCCTCCAAGCGGATGTGCGAGCGAGAGGGCGACTTCTCTCAGTATCTTCTGTCTTAAGTTAACAAGGACAATCTTCAGCAGAGACGGTTGCCTCTATTTACATTTAACTCTGTGCCCGACAGATTCGGCGCTCCGTCTCCTTAACAAGTCCCGTCCATCGCCGCGCGCAATTTAAATTACTGAGCGCAATTAAAATCAGTCCATCACTTAATTGGGTTAACTAATTGTTCATCTCAGTATATTATGAGTATCCTAATAATCTATCACCCATATTAAATGTTCGCAGTGCATGAGTGGGTTCTAGTGGCGTTTATGTTTATAAATTAACAAAAATGTGAAAATATCATTTTACGCATGTACTATAAAACGGAAAATAATTACTTCGACATGGGCTCTAATGCCCTTGCTGTTGACGAGCACTTAAAGCCCCACAAAAAAATAGTTCGGATGTCAAAGGTGTTATTTAAGTTGCTGAAACACCCGACCCTACCTTTCCAAGGCTCTTCTTACCAGCTTTCATTCCATAACCATAGTTTGAGTCAGCGCAAAGATTTGAAATGAGTTTTCAAGAAATTACAACTAAAATGAATTTTCAAGGCATGTCAGTCCTATGCGTCTCTTGCCACGGAGATTAACTACCACTAACTTTTCTCTCGATAGTGTTTCCTCAATAATATATTGTCTCTTCAAAAAGTATCAGTTCTCAAAAATTAATTTCAGCAAAATCAGTCTCCCATCGTTCCTAAAAAAGAGTATTTCATTTGTGAATTTCTTTTTCATTCGTCAATGCTATTTTATAATAGTTTTTTCCTTGTATTGGAATACTATATCCTTGTTTCAGGATACCAACGCCCCACTCTTCAAACTAAAATATGCGAGTGATAAATCGATAGAAAAAATAGAGAAAAATGGAAGCATTACAAGATTATTTCCAGAAAATATTACAGTCTGAAATTCAGTCACTTGAGGATAGAATAGACAAGAAACTAATGCAACTGCGCAATGACATGGAACAAGAATTTAAAGAACAGCAGAGACACCTCAAAGACGATTCTGTTAGTACGAATGAATCAGAGATGAAACAGGTGCGGATACGAATGGTGAGGAAAGATGAAGATAATACAGCAAACGAAATATTCCGAACTGACGTAGAAAGTGGTGTTTCCGTAGAACTGGTTGACGAGCAATCAAAAGTAGGAAAAAATCTGAGGTCTGCAGAAAAACAAATTCAGCAGAAAAGAGAAGAAAATATTTCAAAGAGGAATGGAGTACTGATGGAAGATAGAGAAGTAGAATGGGCCCATCAGATTGAGTCCCGGATGACTTCATTACAGGTGGCCATGGAGAAAACCATTAACTGTTTGCTGGTTAATGTCGAAACCTTGCTTGTAGCATTAAGTTCTCAAAGATATTTGGATCCTATCACTTCTGTTAATACAAATAATCCTATTAATTCACCAAGTTCCGCCCAATCATCTTCAGGTCTTAATAACACTGAAAGCTATTATTCCATTGCACTCTCTAAGAATTCTCCCTCAGAAGTAGATCTCACAGTTCCCATTTCCCATGCCTCCAAAAATACTTACCCTTCTTTAGCTGGGGACTCAACCTTCTTCCAACATTCACCACAAAAAGATATAAATTTTCCAAATCCAAATCCTCATTTCCCAAAGAGCGTTTCTCCAAAACCCACCGTTTCAAATGATGCTCCAGTCATATCAAGAAGGGCACATATTTTACCCTTCTTGCATGTGGTGGATGCCACCACTAAGTCTTCATTTACATCGTATACTCCCACTTCATCTTCTGCTGTTAGGTCTCCGAGCATGACTCCAGCTCAAGACTATACCTGTCACTCCGTAACTTCAAGCATTGTCAGCTCCAGACCTTCCAAAACTAATACACCCATAGCATTATCAAGAAAATGGTGGCAACGGTGGCATTTCTCCAATGTATCTTCACCCACGTCGTCAGTACCTACCTTCCCCTTGAAAACTACGTCGGAATCAGTCATCCCTGATGTAACTACTACTGCTACTACTACTACTGCTACTACTACTACTACTACTACTACTACTACTTCTTCTTCTGAATCCTCTCGTAGTATTTTCTACGCCCTCACACCTTCTAGTGTCAGTTCAATGACTACAACCTCCACTCTCACCAACACCACTATTTTGCCAGAACCATCTAACTCCAAACCAATAGCTAAAACAATTCAAACAAATACTTCTACTACTAACACCTCTCCGGCAAGCAATCCTAGTAATTTAGTTCCTTCTACTGTCGTCACCTCTCGTATCCGAACATCCACCACGTCTCCTAACATCCCTACGTCCTCCTCAAACAACGATTCCTATATCCTCATGACATCATCGTCTCGTTGGCCTTCTGCTTTCCGTGACTTGGAGACTGCCCTTCACGTGTCAGCGAGACTGGGAAACGCGGGTGAAGTGCGTCGCCTACTGACTGCGGGAGTAAATGTGTCTGCGACCAGCAGATCGCAAGTCACCGCTTTGCATTGGGCTGCTCAAGAAGGACATATGGAGGTGGCTACTATCCTACTAGATGCCGGAGCAAACGTCGACTGCAGGTAGCGTGCTCTACTTGATTGAGTATATGTATTGACTTACTTTTCTGTCTTCACTTGCCTTTATTCCGCGTGAGTATGTACACGCAAGATCGAGGCAAGAGCGGTTCTACCGGGTTTTGTTAGTCAAATCATTCCAAATTTTAATAATATTTTTTAATATTTAATTTACTTCGTGTGTTACCTATACCAATAGTAGCAACTAAAGTCTACAGTCAAAATTGGAACAAAAGCTATTTTTGAAGAGAGTAATACTGACCTTCCACTCGCCGAGTCCGTTCGTAAGCAGCATGGCCTGGCATGATTAAATGGCTCTGATGTTGTTGACAATGGTGGGCAGAGCTTAAATATATCTTCGGAATGTCCAATGATCTCTATAAAAATATTTTTAAATTAATACACATATTTACTTACAACGTTAAAAACATCCACCCATTATAAATATTCGGAGATTAATCATTTTTCAAAATGAATTATTTTCTCATAAAGATGTATTTTATCCAAATATGTTTTAAATTACCGGTAAGGTGTGATTTCAAAGTAAAGATCGATAACAGATTATTCTCACTACCTTAAACTACCTTAAAAATCTCTTTAGTAACGTTGAAAATAACATAGACATGATTCGATATTACATGATCCCATTGTCTTATAAATAAATTATTTTCATTTTTACTATTGTTGGATATTTGTAAAGCACGTATAATATATCAGTGTTTTATCGTCTTTCAAATCATATTTTTCCACAACTAGTTGAGTTTAATTTGTTGATTTGGATCTTTTTTAAATCGACATTGATTACGATTTATAAGCAATATTTTCCGAATAATCTGTAGTTTATCTAATAATACTATATTCTGAAATAACTTTTTTGTGTTTATTTCTTACAAGTTCTTTTGTATTCTAATAATATTATAATACGAACCGAACTATTTTTATGTTAGGAATGTGCTGAAATTTTTGCCATAGGGCCCTCGATCGGAATAGATGGGATCGTTCCTTGCTTCCTCCCGGAGAGTAAATTAGTTTATTGTCCTCCATGTGATCATAAACAGTTTGTACTGATGTTGACAATAAATCTTTTATTATTATTATTATTATTATTATTATTTCCCTCTTATGAAAATTTAATTGAAACTCGCTGCACGCAAAAATTACTGAATGGTTTAAAACGTCATATTCCTCATGGTTGAGATGAACTATTCTAAATTTATTTTGATGTGACGTGAGAGATCGGAGTAAGAGTTTAGATATAAAATATATGTGTGATCAATCTTATCGTGGATAAAAATTAACAGCTTTCAATGATTTGCTAACTCGGAGTTGATGACAGTTTGCATGCGCTGCTAGTTCAAAAAAATTAACAAACAAACAAAAATCCTACGTTGCCTGTTCCAAGATAAAAATAGTTTACACATAAAATTCCCTGTGAGTTGTCGTGGTACGGAAGTTAACTGAACAGCCTCTGAAATGTATGCACACATTTGTAATTTTTGATTGATGATTGACTTTGCTTTTGTAGGACAAGCCACAACTCGACTCCTCTGCACTACGCCTCCTCGAATGGCCATGCAGTGGTGGTTTCCCTGCTGCTCCACCGCGGTGCTAGTGTACACGTCACGAATGTCAATGGTTGGACTCCTCTTCATTGCGTCGCACTCCACGGGGACGAAGAGACGGCTAGATTATTACTGGAAGCCGGAGGAGATGCACGAAAAAAGAATGCTGCAGGAATATCACCTCTCGATATTAAACCGATAAAAGGAATCCCTAATATTTTCACGCGTTTGCTATCTCCTTCTTCTGACTTATGAACATGGCTGATTAAATCATTTCGAGATTAATGGAAAAAACAGTTCTTTCGCATTAAGACGCAAGACCCTCGCAAAGGGAAAGTGTGTGTGTTTATTCATCATCTTTGATGAACATTTACTAAATACTAGTCTTCTTACACATGTAAGTGATAAGTAAAGTACAAACATATTATACGTGAACATAAATATTTGTCGTGGATTCATAGTGATTTAATAAAAAGGAATTGATTTAGCTTCGGTACATACTTTACTTTGCAAGGAAGTAGCGCTGTAATTCAATAACCCATGTAATTCTACTCGTGTAACCCATGTGATTCTTTTCATGGGTAGAGCCACTAGGCAGATTTCGGGTAGAGATATCTGTGCAGTCTTATATGGGGTTTTCCAATCACAACCAGAAAAATTGACTGTAGTCAACTTTGCTGGAAAACGTGAGTGGAATGCAAAAGTGGTGCAGAAGTCGACTTCTGCGTTCGCGCATGCACGTTGGGTAAGGAATCGAGCAGCAATGAACGAGAACCTGCTTAATGTTGCTCCTACTCCGTCCGATTCCCGAATTGATTCATATTCTTATAACCTCGAACTAGCAAATTTTGCTTACTTCGGGTAATTCAGTGAAATTGTGAATAATTTGACATATGTGATATATGAAGTGACGATAACAGCCCAACATTTTGGACACCATATCAGTTAATTTTAAATTACAATTTTTTACCACAAAAACTGCATTTTCCAGTAACAGTTGTTTCATTTTTAATTGCGTTTTTGAAAATCTATAGAAAGTTATCTGCCTATCTCAATTTTGTCTTATATATTAGGCTTCTCTGATCTATGTCGATTCAGTACAACAAGAAAGTACATTTTTACTTTGTTTAATGTAGAATGTAACAACGAATATCATGAGCCTAATTACTATCATTCGCTCCAATACTTGCGAGGAATCAAGGTCAGAGAAGGTGGATGTAGAAGCTACAAAAATACGTGGATGCCTTTAATCCGAAAATGTTAAGAGAAAATTATTTCTATTCTTGTAAACATGTAAATCCAATCGACTACCTAGTCATGCAATTCAGTGTGACACTGTAAGCATCAACTGATTATAGGATAAGACTAATAAATGCCTTTCATTTTGAAAAAGTGAGAGCTTTTTATTCATTTAGACTTCGTAAATAATCCTATTGATTACTTAAATGCTTTTTGTGAGGTAAACGGTCACAAAATGCTTAATAAACAATGAATCACTTGGCGATTCTTCTAATTCGAATCTTCCGACTGGACTCAACTCTCATCTTCAACCCAGCGTAAATCTTTTGATTCTTTGTCATTCTATCGATTACTTTGACTGCGCTCAACTCTCCTTCTCAGCGAAGTCAAGCGAAGTCGACTACAGTCAACTTGTTTCATGAATGGAATGCTCGCAAAGTTGATTGTAGTCGACTACAGTCAGCAGTTGGCGTAACTGAAAAGTTCCAATAGAGTAAGCTGTAGCGAACTCCAAGGGTCGATTGTTTTCTGACTGTCGATATATCGAGGGCTGACGGCTGACAGTGCAATCAGCGGCAGGACGGAGACACGCGGCAGGACAGACAGCGACCAGGGGATACAATCTCATATTACAAATCGTTAGTTCCCAGATCGCTGACGAAGTAGGTAGCGCCACGGTGGCATGCGCAGTAGAGTGGAAAATGAGTTCGTACTGAGCGTCGATGGTTGGTCTGATGTCAACTGTTGGAGCGTGTTGGAGGCGGCATGGATTTTTTTTTTTTTTTTTTTTTTT
>NNCF01129953.1:225813-239896 GCA_002313205.1 Laupala kohalensis | reverse complement strand
GCCAAACACGTACTTACTAGATGTTAGTCCCCTGGGGCGAGGTAGGAAAATGAAAGATACCCTAGCTCTAATGGCGTCGGGATCGAAAAGAACAAGAGGTGACCAAGGGAGATCAGAAAAGAGAAAGGAAG
Organism: Laupala kohalensis; assembly: GCA_002313205.1. Lineage (NCBI taxonomy): Eukaryota > Metazoa > Arthropoda > Insecta > Orthoptera > Trigonidiidae > Laupala > Laupala kohalensis. The sequence goes on along the minus strand of NNCF01129953.1, from coordinate 239,765 downwards.
GAGCGTGTCACAAGTAAGTGGAAGTAATGCCAGACTCAGCTCGGGGTCCCGTGTTCGCCAAACACGTACTTACTCGATGTAAGTCCCCTGGGGGAGGCGGCATGGAGGCGAAAGTTAGATATTCGTACCTTAATTCTAGTTTGTGTTTATTTATGTGTATCCGTGTTCATGAATATCGTACTTCGGGAAAAAATGCCAAGCCAGAAAGCAGGAAGTGGTTGACCAAAATTACCCTGCTGATTATTTATGGTAAGTTATTAACACAATTTCTTTCACTATTTTCACTGCTCAGTCTTATCACGTTTATTATAATTGTCATGGAAATTTTGCAATTATTATTTATTTCAATTGCAGAAAACTCCAATGCTGATGTCAAGGAGAACATAGTTCGTCCAAAGCATTTTCCAAAGGAAATGTATGTTAGATATGATTTAAAGGAATTTGTTATGGCAACTTAATTAATCTTATCAGGATAATATGAGAAGAAATGGGATCAAGCTTCTGTAAGTATTCCTGAAGAACTTGATAACGGAACAATTTCCTAAACAATTTTATCCGTGGGAAGCACCGTATTTAAAACAAACATTGGTGCTGAAATAGCGATAGAGAAGCAATCTTGTGTGTATGATATTGAAATGCAAATTATCCTTGTTTCCATAATTTTTGTTACTTTTAATATAATTATTTTTTTCTGTGCTCAATCCAGACACAGTTGTGCAAGTTACCTTAGTATTTATAATTTATTTGAAAATATTTTTTTTTCTCTGCTCCATATTTACATATTTATTTTTCAATTATTGACATCTGACACAGCTGTGTACATGCTCTTTGTATCCGTGACTTCATTAATTGCAATAGTTATATTACTTATCTGTATAGTCATCCCAGCGAAATATCAACTTCAGAGTAAAAAACATTTAAAAAGACTTAAATCATACATAATTATTTTTATATTTTGTTTATAATAAACTGTATTTCGCTAAATAATTCTGAAATATTTGTTGTATTTAACATTACAAAATAACACTGAGAAATAATTTCTAAAAATCAACATTCTGGGTTTCATTTTCTGAATGAAAAATTAAACGAGTATATACCCCCAGAAGTTATTCTGATTTTTTAAGGTTTTTTCAATCTCAGACATAATAATATAATTTTGAAATAAAACAATCTTAATTAGGTTTAAGTCATTATTTATTTATTTTTTACATTATACCTCATTCCTATCATTCTAAAATGTTCTCTGTATCCACATTTATTTGTAATAGTATCATTTCTTATTTGTACTCAATTTAGAGTTGTTTTATGTGTATCTAAAAATAGTGCATGTTCCCATCTGTAATCAGTCTAGGCAGAGTAGTTTGCATTATCTCTGAATTCATAAGTAGATTTAATTTGTAATAGAACTATATTGTAATGAAACTAAATAAAACAGGGTAATAAATAGTGTAGTGGCTCACACTCACCTTCTGAAAATATTAATTGCCTCGGCTAACTTGTTCCAACTAATTAAGTAAATGGGTTCTGAATTATTTAAATAAGTGAAAACCACATACTGGGGTTCCTTGAGTCGAGGAAAACGCATGAAATAAAATGACTTAATATTTTAATTGCACACATACATTAAATTTGATTGCGTGCTACACATCCCCAAAAATCACACGTCATGTTCCCTATTACCAAATTAATACATCCCTTTACAAAATAAACCTTTAATTTAATTTTACATCATTTCCAAACAAACAAATACCATTTAAATTTTACGAAGTACAAGATAATTAGTACCGCTCATCTTCTTTTAATGCTCAATTTGTTCAATTAGTACTGTTTTCAAGAGTTCTGAGCGTGGGCTTTCCTTAATATCTTCGAAGCTCACTCTCTTCTCGCTTACCGCTTAAAAGTTATAGGCGGACGCAGCTGATCTTGAGAATTCCTTGAACCGATGACAAATCAGTGTTTGTTGTTGTTTGAACGCACGCACCAGGCCAATCCACGAGCTGTATTTTGGAACATTTCCACGCTCAACGACGTCCTCAACCGTTTTTGAGCGGTCTTCACCAGAACCATAAAACCTTTCTCTTTCATCTGCCAAGCTCGCGCCTAGCCGCTGCGTGTTCGAACTTGCCAACTGACGTGACCTCTTTTCCTTTTAAAAACCTTTAGTACATTTCCTTTGCTACTAGTATCCTCTCCCACGAGCTCTGCTTTCAATGTACGCGTTATTTTTTGCTCCCGACTCCTTCTGATTCAAAACAAATACGTTGTACACCGCTCCCTTCCCTCGCTTCTGTTTAAATTTGGTTCCTGGAACGAGGAAGCTCCGCACCCACCCCAACGGCTGAGAACTTTCCCTCGTCCCCCATGACTTAGCTTGTAACGGCCAAGGAAATCTTCCGCTTAAAAATACATTTGAATCGAAAATAGCCAAATAAGATTGATTATTAATTTGGAATTAATCAAATATTACAATATATTCTCAATATAACCAGTGGTGTGTATATTATTCCTGTATCCACAATTATTTGTAATACTTTCATTTCTAATTTGTACTCTATTAAAGTTGTTTTTGTTTTATGTGAACCCTCAAAAAGTTAATTTTCTTATCTGTAATCAGTCTAGGCAGAGTAGTTTGCATTATCTCTGTATTCACAAGTAGGTTTAATTTGTAAAGGATTTATTTCTTAAATGTTCTCAATATAGACATTAACACTATTCATAATGTATTTCATTTCTAATAGCTAAATTTATTTTCTGTACTCCATCCTGTAACCTTTGTGTGTCTCCTCTCTGTATCCATAATTAATATTTTATAATAAATACTTGCTTTCAATAAAAAGTCATGTGTTTGTGTAATTTTATTACCACCTGTTCCATTTTCTCATTAATTGTAATTATAAATTATATGTTGACTGAGGATTTATTAACGATTTATTGCTTTCAATTTTAATTGCAGATTTTTTATAACTTCCTTGGTTGATAGCAATAAAATATACATTCAATGCGAATTTAATGAATTAAAATCTCTGGTTGAATGCCCCGTTTTGAAAGAAGCGCCCTGTGTTTACGTGACGTCATTGAATTATTTCTCCTGCCTGACGGACGAAGTAGATAGCGTAACAGGCTCGAAAATTGTCACCGAAGGGTTTTAAGGAAGATTGTACTCCCTGACAGCGACGGACCAGCACGGCTGACGGTCGGGCGGTTCAAAGTTGCAAGTTCGTGAATAAGGCAGGAAGTGACAGGACTTCATTAGTATAAATTATTTTAAAAAAATTTAATGGTTAATATTTCCCAGCTTTTTTGCAAATACGTTGCAAACCCGTGCACTTGGCCACGTGGTTGTTGCCAGTGGCGTACCTACACCTCATGAGGTCCGGAGTGGGAGTATTTTTGGAAGCTTCTACGCTAAAGTTTTTGGAGGTCCTCATACACAAACGTGTCTCCACGTATCGAACTCCGCGATTTCTGCGATTTCCTTTTGTTTGTAAAAGTTTGAAACTTAGTGACGTCATACGCTTTTGATTTACTTTACTTTTTTTCTATCAATGACAAAATAACGTAATATTTCGGTAATATCAGCTTGCATTGACATATCAATATTCGCCAGACTTCGATTTAACTTCCATATTATAAATTTGTCAGGTATCCCAGATATTTGACAGCGATATTCGTCGGGCAAGTATGAAAGATGTGTCCATGAATAATAGTAAATGCGGCTTCGTATAAGTTTACACCTAGCAAGTGCTAAATGAGATTTGGTTGAAGGAGTGAGGAAGAATGAGGAAGGTGAGGCAAAGACCCATCTCAGCTGTGATTATTTCGGCATTGTAACAAAATACGGCCCTCGATTGGTCACTTGAGTGATCACGTTTCATTTAAATTGTTTCAATATATTTTGTGAAACTGGTACCCCTCAGATGTTTCTAATTACCCATAATTCCAATTATTTTATTGTTCTCAGCTTTGGTACGGTTTTGGTACGGAAAGATTTATCCAATCGTTCTCGGTTCTTCTATAAATAAATAAACTTTATTGTAAAAACAGTCGTTCCAAACTGCGTATGACCACGTGGAGGATAATAAACTAATTTACTCCCCTTAAGGAAGCAAGGGACCATCCCTTCAATTCCGATCAAGGGTCCTGAGGCAGAGGCGGGTTTAACATTTCAACATACTCCTAACGATAAAAAATAGTTCGACACGTGTTATAGTATTAACAAATACCAACAAATATTGCGTTTAATAAAACACAGAAAAGTCATTTCACAAGTACGTATTATTGTCAAACTGTCTATAATTCGTAAAGTATTGTTGATAATTCGTAACTATGAAATAACATTAAATTCGCTAATAATTGTTTCAATTGATGCCGGCCCTAGGCAAGAGCCTAGCGAGTCTTTATAAAAAGTCCGCTTTATACTCGAAGGAAAACCGGAGAAAAACCCGGGCCAGGATGGGGCTACAGAATTAATGTACACAACCGTGCCAAAGTAGAGTACACATAAAACTAAATTAATACGAGCCATACGGCAACACAACCATGCAAGAAAATAGTTTTTGAAATTTTTATAAGTTGTTTAAAAAGTACTACAGCAATGGCGTGATAAAGTACNAAGCACTGGTGCAGGAGGTAGTTTTTAACCGCGGATTTGAAGATATTCAATTTCATAATATCTTTTATATTCTTGGGCAGGGAATTATATAGAACGATTCCCGAATGGTATGGTCCCTTTTGGCAAAGAGTGGTTGACACTCTAGGGCGATGAATATTACTACTATTGCGTGTATAGTGTTCGTGAACGAGACTGTTTCGTATAAAGCAAGGGTGACACTTCAGTAATTCGGTCTTAACAAACTCGACCGTTTCATAAATATAAATCCAGGGAAGTGTTAATATATTTAATTCCTTGAATAAAGGTTTACAAGAGTTTCGGGGGTGAGATTTACAAATTATCCGAACTATCCTCTTCTGAATTCTGAAAGTTTGAATACTCTGACCGGAATTACCCCAGAAGGTAATGCCGTAACGTAAATGGGAGTAAACGTTTGCAAAATAAACGCAACGGGAAATACGTGGACTAACTGCGTTAACTAAGATTCGGAATGCGTAACACAAATTGCTTAATTGGGAATTAAGATTGTCAATGTGACAATTCCATTTGAGGTTGTCTTGAATATGGAGACCTAAGAATTTTGTATTCCTAACAGTTTTTAATTGTGTTCCGTTTAAAGAAAGGGAAACCTGGGGTAAAGATTTTGTATTACTATTGTGAAATGACATAGACACTGTTTTGTCGGTGTTTACAATGAGACGATTTGCATGGAACCAAGTCGAAAGGTTAGACAAAACGTTTTGAGCATTGGCGTGCTTACACAGTAAATTAGTAATTACACAATATAAATTAGACTTTCTAATTAATATACAGTTGTAATGTAGGACTGTACCTGGACAGATGGGTCAGCTCTAATGATGTACTCTGCTTTTTTGTTGTTTCTGTAAGTAGAGTTGAAAATTAGTAGATAAACTTAGGAGAAGTATCCCTTTTTTAAGTAAAATAGACATTATTTGCACTTACTTTTTTTGCTCTTTTAAACAATAGTGATATAAACCATAAAAAAGTAACTGATAAACTATTTTCCAAACTGCCCCCTATATGTATAATGAGTGTGAGGGTATGTGTCTTCTGGATTCTAATTCTCTGCGCTTGTGCATGTGAGTAGACCATTTAACCCTACTCTAATGTCCCTTTATCATTCCTACTCTATTGTGAAGGATAACATCAATTTAGTATGTTTTATCAGGTATTTATAACTGCAAACTTAGTTCACTACATCACATTCATGTATTCAGCCTCTGGGTAGGATCTGCCCATTTGCAGTTAAATAAATAAATATGAAATATTTATGGCCATACCATTACCCTAAAACTAGAGGACTTTTTTGAAAATTTGTTTTTGATTATATTTGGTATTACATCATAAAAGTAATCATTGGGTAAACATCTTCCTGAAAAGAAATTAGATATCTCCCTTGCAAAAATAAGGAAAACATCAAAATAAAAAATAGTAATTTGTTGAAATAAATTTCTTCACAGGATTAGAGTTGAAATTATCATAGTGAAACAAACATACAAATCAGTGTAAAATATAGAGTGAATATCTGACAATTATTTTTCCCCCTTTTTTCCTTTTAATTAAAAATGAATCCATGTACCTTTTAAGTTGCTAGATTTCATTAAAATTTGGAAAATTAATAATGATATTTTGAGCCCTATGATGTATTTTGCTCCTGAGAGGAGAAATTTATGTCTATATAAATGCTTTCATGCCTACAACTGTGTAAAACAAAGTCTAATGAAATTAGCATAATTACCTAATTATTCAATTTTATTAATTTAAATAGCAAACATTTAGAGATTTGAATAGCAAACATTTAGAAATAAAAAGGTATTTTTGAGTCCTCAATGAAAAACTAACTTAAACATTCACTGCTGACCACATATAGAAAGAAGAAGTTGCAATTAATGGAAAGTGCATTGCAGAAAAAGTTTCATCCCTGCAACATTTCAGATTTAATCCTACGATGAATTGTCTTAATTTATCATTCTTTATCTAGACCACAAAAAAGATTCCAACTAATATATTTGAAACCTTATCATGACTTTTAATTAAATGATTTCTAACTCTTTAATAATGTTCTTAATTCCAGAAGTGTCAATTTTGCCAATCACTCCCCCAGTTTAATAGAAACTTATTTTATTGCCTAGTGCTAGGAATTAAAAATAACAATTTATTTACACCTATTTACTAGACCTACATTTGTGGTCTAGTGATAGCGTCTCCACTGAGTGCAGGACTAGGTGAGGTTTTCAGCAGGGATTTCGCTCATCTTTTCTAGAGAATTGTTGGTTCAGTACCATTAATTCCCTGGAAACCTGAAATCTCTCCTCCCAAATTCTCTCACTCAAGTAATGGTTAGGAGATTATGTCCTGAACCTCTCCATAAGATATGAAAGAAATAGATAAAAATTATAATTCTTGAATGATTTAATAATTTACATCGTAGAAATATGCTCAAAATGTCTTCCACCACAATTTGTACAGAGTCACAACAAAAAGTAGAGTTTTGCACCATACCATGAAGTACTGTAAGGAAGGTTAACTTGGATAGAAGCAATAGTTTTAATTTTGTCTACTAGGTCCAAAAATTGTTTTCTCAAAAAATTGTTTCAACTACAATATCAGTGTTTATTGAACAGTTCACATCCTTGTCATAAGAATCATAAGAAACTATTTTAATTCTTCTGAACAACACTAGAAATGGGTACTTATAACATTCACAACCTAACTTTCAACCAACTTTTGCCAAATAAGAGTTTTATATTATTGACTTAAAAAGCACATATTATCTCCACACTGATTGATAAATATCATGTATGTTCCATGAGCTCAAGAAACTTTGTTAGTGGTTTGGTATCACATGTTCTACTTATTGCAGAGATCATTCGAAGAATCAACAATCCTAACTCCCTGCTCAAAAAGCTGGCTACACCCATATTGTTGAGTGGGTTAAAAGATTCATTTTTTTAAAAATTGGAATTAGGAAACTAATTGGACATGGTATTCACATCATATTAAAGTAGCACATGATTTACCATGTTAGCACATGATTAACATGTTTCAAGAAATTTATATTTAACCATTTCTTACTAGTTACTTTTCCTTACATTTACTTTTCAGTATATTCATTAACAGCATTGGAAAAAATATAAAAAATCCTAATTGTAAAATAATAATGTATGCAGATGATATGACTGTACTATCAAAAGGAAGCGATGCAGAAGCATTAGAGATAACAACAAACCAGAATCTGCATCAAGTGTTTAATGCAGTAATGGAAAAGGGACTAGTAATAAACAAGGATAAAACAAAATCAATTCATCAACAAAGCAGTATCTGATGTAAAAGTAAATGTGATGGGACAAATCTTAGAAGAAAATAAATCAACAGAATTCTTAGGTTTTATCATAGACAGATATATGAATTGGAAAGAACTATATGACAAATATGCTCTAAATTAAGTGGATACCTCTATATTGGCAGGCAAATAAGCAAACTAAATAACAGACAACTAATGCTAAATCTCTATTTTGGACTTTTTCATAGTCAGCTCTCATACTGTATCAGTACATGGGGAAACACTAGCTTATTACAAGTGGAGAGGATACTGAAACTCCAGAAATAGTTCATTAGGATAATTATTAAAAAGGGACCACAAACCTCATGCAAGAAATATTTCAAAGAATTAGAAATTCTCACCGTCCCCAGCCTATATATAATAAGAACCATACTTTTAACTTCAAAACAACAAAATAATCCAATCATAGTAAGATGAAGAAGTACACAGTTACAACACAAGAAATAAACAACATTTCCAAGCAGTTACTCACAACACAAAAATATTTGAAAAGTGCCCCACTTATTCAGAACTTAGACTCTTAAATAGGTTACCTGATGACATACAAAAATGTGTGGATAATCTTGATTTATTTAAAAAGAAATTAAATAAGTTTTTTGTCACCAAAGCCTACTACACAAAAGAATACTTTGAAGATGAATTAAACTAGAACTTAAAATTATTATTGGGGATGGTCTGCACAGTTTAGATTGCCTCTCTTGGGTTTAAGATTAATGTGTAAGAATCTCCAACCTGTTTTAAAATGTGTATATGTATGTATATTTGTTCGTTTTGTGTACGTGTTCTTATACACATTAATTTGTTATATTATGTTGACATGTTGAACTACGACAATTTCATAAAATAATATGTAAAACATATGTATACATATTATTACATTGAAATAAATATTATTATTATTATTATTATTATTGTTATTATTATAGTATTAATATACATAATGGGAAATTTTAATATTGATTTTTCATATGTTCCTCAAAGATTTCAATAGATCTAACAAAAATACTAGACCATTTTGCATTCTTCATATGCATTCAGAAAATCAATGATACTCTGAGTAAATATCACTTTAATTTCTTCCCTTAAATGGCATATTCATAAAATAAAGATCTTGAAATCAATTGGCACATCTCATGAAGATTCTTTGAAAAAAAATCAGATTTCTGTAGAAAATATTGTTTATAATATTAACATTTTATTAGTAATTTGAATCTGTGATATTAATTTGCTTAACTGAATTTGTAATTTAAGGAGATATGAAGCAAATGTGTATTTTAGTTTGAATTAGGCCAAAGTTGAAAGGTCAGGTACTTTGTCAACTTGGTATTTCCATTATTTTGGCATACCAATTTTATTAACATCTTTAAGAAACAACTATTAATTACTCAGCAAAAAATAATTGTATGATAAATTCCATTATTCTTGATTTATATTTATTCACTGACTCTATCCATTATTTAAAAAATAATCAACTTTATAAAATTTATGACCTGAAATTGCATACCAAACTTATCCCTTATTAGCATACCAAACTATTTTTTTAAATTAATTTTTCAACTATATGAAGTAATTTCATCTATGAAATACACCTGAGAAATGAAAAGAAATATTTAATTGAATACAACAAATTTTTATGTGTCTAATTAGATTAAAATTAATTAAAATAAATTAAAATTTTCTGATAAAACTACAATATATATACAGCCCCTCCGTGGCTGCAGTGTCAACGTGCTCGCTTGTCACCAAGTCATCTTGGGTTCAATACCCGGTGGAGGCAAGAAAAATTTGTAGCTTTTCATTTCTATGTCTCAGTTCACATAGCTATGGCGTTTGAAAAGTTCACCCTCTGCGACTAACAACCGCAATTGTAATACTTGGATACAACTATCTAGATGCTGTTCCCAAAAAATTCATGATGTTTCTAGTAAATAAACTCGCACAGAACTGAGCCTTACTAACACACTTTATTGTGGTCCTTAGTTGGCCTATTCGAGAATACATACATACATAATATGAATAAAAAGACAAAAATTACATACCCTCTTTTTGTCTTTACCATAAATTACTGGCATCAGTTTCTTACTGTCCAATAATTTGGTGCAAAAAACTTTAACGTATTCCAATAATTATATAGAAACATTTGATACATAGCAGCAACTTTTTTAATAATTTACGTATGTACAACATTCCCCACATGCTATATTAATACAGAGTTTCATATTACTCCATCATTCTCTCAAAATAAGTTTTACTTTTTGACTCATCAAATCTTGACAAAATACTGGGTGTTTTACCTTACTTTCTATTCCAGAATGCTGATAAATTGTAGGACTCAATTTTCCGTTACACATGTGACATTCTTACTAGATAATGGTGTGGACTGTATCGTTAATGTAATCACTAAATTATTCCAAGAGGAAGCATTGATAATTATCATCAGAGTGAAGCTTCATTGTCTAGATATTAAATATTAAATGATAATTAAATAAAAAATTATATTAAAAATTACTTCTAATGGAATGACTGAGTGAATGAAAAGGGTGAGAATTTCATTGTGATCAGAGGTCCTCTTTCCCCACAACATTACACCATGCATCCCATGGTGTAACATATTATGGGCTCTAATGACCTCGATGTTGACGAGCCCTAAAGCTCCCACCCCCCAAAAAAAAAAAGTAACATATTCCAATACTATGCAAGTCCCCTATACTTATAGTGACAATTTGTCTATGTAAAATGAAAGTTAAAGAGTTAAAATTATATTTTAGAGTAGAATCTAACTAATCTTTTAGTTACAAATATTTTTGTGTCAGTTCATACTTTCAAAACAGCTTACACTATAATATGCTAAAATAAAATCTGAGCTACTGTACTTTGGTTTAATGATAGCCCTTAAGTTGTAATGATAGTATGAGAAATATACATACTAATCCAGTTGAGTACAACTTACGTATAGTGCTATGATTGATTCTAAAAAATAATACGAGTATATTTTGTCTTGTTAATTGGTTTTGGCACACAGTCTCACTTTTCTTAATGGAAATACTTCGAATACTTACTTCGTTCAAATGCACGTTTCTTGCTCTTTGTTTCAGTACTCGATTCACTCAACCTCTCTTGGGTCATTGTGCTTCTTGAATAATTTTAAATGAGAAAACTCATCATCAGCTGCCTTCAATAAAAATGTTGAAAGAAATGAGAAAATGGAACTGATTTCTATCATAGCTTTGAACCTAGTAGTTAAATGGGAAATCACTGTGTCCAGAGTTATATAAAAATAGATAGGGTCTACTTTCATGTGACTTTCTCTGTCTTTCAATCTCTTATATTGGCAAATTTCACTAAATTCTTCTTTATTTTCTTGCTACTGGCTCCGTATGCATTTGTGTGACCAGTTCTGCAGACCTGTCATTCCATGCATTTCAGATTTTTTTGTGGGGCTTTAGGGCTTGTCAATGTCAAGGTCATTAGAGGCATTCATTTCAGATTTAATGCAAAGACAAACTATTTCAGAAAATTTACGCCCGCTAGTAAAACAACCAAAATACCTATTGACCTTTTCAGGACCTACCGACACCAAAACCCCCTCCATCACTGGGTCTATGGGGGTGTACATTATGCCATTGTATACAGGGTATACCAAGCAGGGGTATATCAATCATCACACCCAGAAATTAAAAGAAAATTGTTCTTTTTGTGTTCTTCTTAATATTTGTATTCACACACACTATACTTATGTATAATTATATACACATATAATACATACACACACACGTACAAATATATATATATATATATATATATATATATATATATATATATATATATANATATATATATATATATATATATATATATATATATATATATATATATATATATATATATATATATGTACGTGTTGTATCCCCCCTCCCCCGAAATAAAATCATCGGTTCGCCCCTGACTGTATGCATCAACAGAACAGCATCAATTCTGCATCCCACACTAGGTTGAACTATATTTTTTTTCTTGGGGCTTTAGGGTTCGCCAACGTCAAGGTCATTAGAACCCTTAGGAGGAACTACAATAATAATACATAGAATAATAAAACCAATTTTACGAATCCATTGTAAAGGAAGGGCTTAAATTACGTATTGAAATATTTAATTTGTCCAGATTAGGATTTTGAATTTTTGTTGAATGCGGAGGCAGTCGACATGAATATCTAAGAATAATAAATTTAGACATTCGCTACATAACGTAAATCAGGTTTTAATTTTTTCCCCAAGAGAACTTATGCAGGTAAAATTTGTACATGGAAATTAGTGATGAGAACATCTGATTCGTATATAGAAGGCTACGACTACGTTGGAAACACATTAATTCTCCAATTTAGATAATGATTGTTTAACCCGGATGGATCTTTAATGTAGAAACATTGTGATGATACAAATTATGGTAATCAGCAACACTCTTTTACAATCCATTTAAAGACATGTCATTTTTCTAATCCTAGGAGGCTATAACCAACAATGAATGTTTAATGATGTACTCTCGCAAGAATTAACAATTGTAATCTATTCGTAAATATAGGCGGCGGTGCATGGGCGAGATTTGGGTTCAAGCATGGAAGCTTCTGTAAACAGAAAAGCCCCAGAGTTGTCAGCATTTATTTATGATTACTGTCGTGAAAAAAAAAATTTCAAGTGAAGAACGTAAATGACTTTCAATATCTTAAAAACACTGAAGGCTAATTAAAAAGAAACATAAAACTTTGCTACCGCGTGAGAAAACAGTTCGTTTAGAATGAGTGCCCTTAAGTGGCACATTGTTTTCCAGTGTTACTGTTTAGTTGTGAAGAAATTCTCGTAAACAGTGAAGTGCTACAATCAGAATTTGAATTGGTGACAACAGCATATTGGCAATATTCGTTTCAAAAGCTTCACTGCAGTGAGTATGAAACCCTCGCTTAGAAAAAAAAGCGAATGGTATGTTGTTATAAACTCTAGAAAGTGCTGCTGCTGATAGATTTTTTAATGTAATTGTGTAAAAATTACATGGTAAGCATCCTATGGTTAGTGTAGAATAAACTATAATTTTTCTTTCTTGGGTTGTGATAAAATTCTTTCGATATTTTAAAGAGACAAGATTGGAGTTGCAACTACTTGTTAGATTATGCGTTTCAAAGATATAACATCTTGAAACTCAATTAACTATGAAATATTTTGAGATGAACGAGCAATAACAAGTTTTGGTTGCCTGTATTCCAAGAAGGGTACCAGTCTTATAATTTTTTAAATGTTGACTTTTCATTGCTACTTATCAATATTATCAAGCCATATAACAAACGTGGTTTAAACACTAAAAATAATTTAAGTTATTATGCTTCGGTGTTTATGAGACGTGCCTTTCATTGCATATGGTACACTGATGGGAATATGAAGTATTTTCGTCTTGTGTCACCCCCTCGCTCGCGTTGATGCAGTTGCTGACTTTTGAAATGTTTTTCGATTCATTTATTGTATGTTGTATAAATCATTATCCGATCTCTAGTAAAAATGACCATCCCGATTATAACTTTTACTAGAGGTTGAGTAAATACTATGACAAAGATTTTTTTCTTTTTCACCCTTTTGGGAATTTTGATAAATCAATATACGTAGCGTTGAAGTTTTAACGGCGATTTCTGTATCTGAGTTTTAGGTTACGTTTACGTGTGTCTGTTATTGAAACGTCTACCTGAAATAATCAATTTATGTAATGAAAATAAATGTGTTCTTTGTTGTTCATTCCGGTTGTTCTCTAAGACACATTATTTTATATCTTTTAATTCCTATATCGCGATATTTATTTCACTTTGCTCATTCTCGATTGAAGACACTAATACTTATAATACGAAAGAAAATCTCCCCACAATGCTGGTTTGTCCTTCGGTTTCTGCTCTTTCCCTAATTTAAATAAATAAATAAATTTATTGTCAAAAAACAGTACAAA
>NNCF01129953.1:208448-224879 GCA_002313205.1 Laupala kohalensis | reverse complement strand
TTTACAATGAGACGATTTGCATGGAACCAAGTCGAAAGGTTAGACAAAACTTTTTGAGCATTGGCGTGTTTACATAGTAAATTAGTGTCATCAGCAAAAAGAACCATTTTGCAATCTGATGTTGATGATGACATGTCGGTCACATACAATAAAAACAGTATAGGGCCGAGAATTGAACCTTGGGGTACTCCGCAAATAAGTGGCTTTGTTTCTGAAAGACAATGCTGAAGTATTTTATTTTTAGTATAGGATATTTCTACCTGTTGANTGTTGATATCTATCTTTTAAATAAGAAGTTAGCCATTGATGTGGAAGTCCACGAATGCCTAAGGAATGCAATTTTGAAAGGAGAATTCCGAGAAAGGAGAAAGGATGACATCGAAAGCTTTGGATAAGTCAAGAAAAACACCCTGAGGATTTTCTCCACTGTCAAGAGATGTGGAACTTCGTTTAAGAAGGAAAATATGGCGCTTGTAGTGGAAAAGGATTTCCTAAAACCGTGTTGATCATCAGAGAGAATGTTATTTTTTGATAAAAAATCTAGAAGACGCTTATAGAATAATTTTTCTAGGATTTTTGAGAAAGTGGGTAGTAGAGATATTGGTCGGTAATTTCCAATATTAAGTTTGTTACCTTTCTTGCGTAAAGGTTTCACTTTAGCTCTCTTAAATATTTTAGGAAACACCCCTTCCTATCGTCTTATAATCTCCTGTTTAGTGGATGTTTATGTGACTAGTTCCAGCCCTTGTGAGTCGCCATCGCCGACGCCGATGCCCGCCGTCCCCCGCACCGCCGCCGCCACCAGCGCCGTCACCTCCACCCCGCACGCACATACCGCCAACGCTGCCTCCTCCACCTCATGGACCACAGACGAACGCTTCCTTACATCCAAGTGGGTGAAACAATGAAGTTAAAAGTACCTTCGTCACTAAACTTTGACAGCGGTGGTCTAGTGATTCTTCGCCTCCACCATAACGCTGAGTGGTAGAGCGTGGATTCTAACATTGTTCGACCGAATTAGGTGAGGTTTTCAGCTGGGGTTTCCCTCACTTCGGAGAAATTTCCGTTCGGGACCTTACATTTTACGGCAACCCATCATCTCTCGTGCCAGATCCCTCACCCAAGTCACGAGTTACTTTCAAGCCCTAACCTTCGCTATTAGACAATTAAATATACAAATAGTTAAGAAAAACGACCTGAGGTTTTAGCAGGCAGTTTTAATTATGACTCAAATCAACAAAGTAAAATACACGTCACAATTTCGCAAAAACAATTTGGATTCCAAACACATAAAAGTAACACTAACAAATTATCGCCACCAAATCAGTTGCTACCTAAGAACTATTTCACCTGACAAAATCTCGCATTAGAGACGAAACATAGTGTTTCTTTTATGTGCCTGGAATCCCCCCTCTTTTTGTTGCAAAATTGTGACGTGTATTTTATTTCGTTAATTTGAGTCCAAATTTACAGTCTGCTAAAAACTCAGAACCATTTGAATTCAGAAGAGCAGACAGGAAACATAAACAGATCATCATCACCAACAATTAAATCTACAATAAATAAACCTGTTGGCGAGCCCTAAAATCCCAATTTAAAAAAATAAACTGATGTCCGTGATATTGTGTTTTGTCATACATTTATTTATTTTTATATGACGTGTGTATCATTAATTTCGATAGAAAAGAGAAACTTAATATCCTCTGAAACGTTGACTTCGCGAACATTCGCAGATATCAGGATGATAATATAACTTTAGTCACACTACTAGCTGTTGGCGCAATGAGAAAGTGCAGTTAACAAAATGCAGTAGCAAAGTGCCACGGCATTGATCTGTTGTAATGAATTCATAAGGTTGACTTGAATTTCTGGAGCCTCAAATCCGTCATAAAAATCTATTCTTTTGGGAATGGAGAGGGTTTCTAAGTTAATGGATTTAATAATTGAGTTCTGGGATTGGAGACTGTCGTTTCCAAGTTAATGGATTTAATAATCCAAGTTAAAATGGAGGTGTCCATGTTGCCCGAGTTGTCCATGTTATGCGATTCAACAAGTAATTTTTAATATTCTCGTCTATTATTATATGTAGAAGAAACGTCAGTAAAAGAAATAACAGTTATTTTGATCTTGTATTACTAGTCGCTGAACCACGTCAGTATGAGACCAGCTATTTCCGTGATCCAGGATCCCGTATTTGCTACCAAAAATCATTCCGTTAATATTTCAGCCAAGTTTAGTACACACCTCATTAACATTTACTAAAGAGGGAAAACATATAGAACTGCTGGATGGACAACTGGGTTTAAGATCGCCGTTTGAATATGGAATTTTAATTTGAACCCCAACGTCCAAACTGACTCCAATGGCAATTCAACCTGTTGTTAAATCTATGGGATCTCTATCAGCATATCAGACAGACCGGAATGTGAGGCTGAGCACATCTTATACTGCGAGGCCACGAAATAGATCTCAAGAGCATATAGGATTTGTGATGGGTTAATTTAATTAGAACCAATTAGTACATTTAATTAGTAATAGGTTAATCATGTATTATGTCTGGGAGGTAACGCTTCCTCCTGCTCCATTCTTGAAATCCCGATGATTGTTTCAACTCGTTATCTTTGTCGTGTTTCTCTGTCTCCAGGGAGTCTCTCCTCCAGTCTGAGCGAACTTCTACACGCAAATTATCGAAATCCCCGGCCCAACAACAGTCCACAAATCCATCTGCGCCGCGTCCAACAATCCGGAAGCCACAAGTCACAAGCAGATTATCGAAGGCCGAGGATCCGGTAAGAGAGTAATTCTTTCGTCACGGTAAAACGACACCGAAACATGTTTTGATTTTTTCGTGATGGTTGAATGCTGAGGTTATACTGTGCTGGAATTGAGTTAAGTAGATCACTGGTCATCGTTTATCGTTATGAGTCGGGTTATGAAGTGACTTGTGTCTGGATACATATGACCACAGCTATCCGTCGCGGGAATCGGCCCGTGGGGGGGATATCGCGGGCAAGCGAAGTGCAGTTTCTGCCAGCCACCTTGCAGACGAGGGGAGGAAAGGACACGAAGTGATGGAGGATAGCTTGCACTACTTATCTCACTAACAACCGTGTTGATAGTTTTGTAGGTATTTCGTCCCAAGTACCTGCCACTCTTTCCCTTCCCTAGCCCCTATCTCCTACGCTGCACGCAGTTGCCTGTAATATTCGTCGAAGGGCAAAATGCTGGACGCTTCTGGTCTAGACGGAGAGGTATTCCGGTAACTCAAAGTATTCACATCTATTCATCGGGAGTCTGAACATGTATGACTGTCATCTATGGCTGAACTTAATGTCCTCTTAAGCCTTAGGAGAAAGTGTTCTGGGGAAGTGAAATGGTTTGGTTTCAAAAGTTTGACGCCTTAGAGTAATTTTTATGCGTCTTACGCTGTCGATGCAAATTCGTTCCAGTATATTCCTACAGATAAATACTAGAGATTGATTAGTTTCAGAGATTTTAGTATTATGAAAGAACGAAACAGAAATCAAAGAGTGAAAGTGTTTCATTGTTTCCTTAGCTGTAGAAAGAATATTGAAGTATCTCATATTGCTTTAGCGATGTGAATCGATTTGACTAAACTTCGAGAAAATATGTTAATACAACAGAAATAAGTATTTTCGTTCATCCGAATGAAAATAAATTACATAGGAAGTGAATGTGTGAGAGGGAGGAGTGTTTTCTTCTAAAACGTTCAGTAAAATGTATTTATCAGCTAATTTCTAATATTTTGGAAACCATGTTTTCATTTGATGGGTCATTTTTCTATTTTTTTAAATATATTCAAATTCCATTCATTATTTGACTTCTCTTTCCTTCCTCATACCCCGCTACTGATTTCAGTAGAAACTACTTTCTTATCATTATAGTTACTTTGCCATTAGTATTGTTATGAAAAAGACGTTTTTCCTCAGAATTCATAGGCAATCATCGTGTAGTGAGCTCCGAGATTCCATTGAAGAGTTATTGTTTTAGAAGTACTTACAAGTAAAGGGTTACTTTTCTTTCCCTCCCGATTTTTTTGTCTATTATCTAGATAGTAGCAAATATTACGACGGTATATTTTTCATGTAGCATGAATTACCTATCCTGCACCTCTGATTGCTTTTCTGTAATAATAACATAAATTTAACTGTTGAGAATTTACTTTTTAAAATTTATTCCAAAAGCTATTAAAGATTGTATTACAACTATTTCGTCTAATTATTTTGAAACTACTTGAGATTGAGACTGGGAGGTTACTTCTATTTTGAGGTTCAGCATGAAACTATTCAGTGAAAACTAGAAATTCTTCAAATACTACGAATTGTAGTATTTATGGTTAAAGCAGGTATTAATGATTGGGTTTAGATAAAGCTATTTCTATAAGAAGGAAATTATGATATCCCTTTTTTTATATTAATTTGGAATTGATATCTTTTATTTGTTTAATTGTAAACCGTGTAATTCCCCTTTACACAACAATTCCATTTCTGGATTTCATCATTAAGCTGTAATAATAAATTTATTGTCAAAAATCAGTTACAAACTACGTATCATCACGTGGAGAACAATAAACTAACTAACTCTCCGGAAACAGGAAAGGAACCATCCCATCAATTCAGATCAAGGGCCCTAGGACATAGGTGGATTTAACATTTCAGACTCCTAAGATAAGAATAGAAATAGTTAGCTACGTGTTATAATATCAACGAAATAACAACAAAATATATTTAACAAAAAACAAAAAAATTATTTCAGAAAAAATGTAAAAACGTAAAATGACAAAATTTATTTAATAAAACAAAAAAGTTATTTCAGATGTTACGTATTATTATCAAACTATAGATTATTTGGAAAATATTTTTTATAAATCATAACGATTAAAATAACTCTAAATTTAATAGCGATTATTACGATAGACCACCGCCCAAGACAAGAGCCCAGAGAGCTTGTATATGAAATCCGCATCTACCCGAAGGAAAACCGAAGAAAAACTTGGGCCAGGATGGCGCTATTGATTTAATGTGTACAAATGTGCTAAGGTTAAGTGCAGACAGAACTAAACTTGGATGAATAAAAAGACACAATCATAGCATACAGGAAAGTTGTTTTGAAATTTAATCATTTATTATGAAAGTACTAGAGCAATGGTGCGATAATGTACAAAGTGAATTGACATATTTATTATTTAAAAGAATAATTTAAAAAGTAAGTATTCGATGGGAAATAGAAACCCATCCTACTTTTTATAACCAATAAATTCTTTTACATTGTAGAAGCAAAAATGTATTGTATTTCGTATTTGTATATTTTACTCTTCTCTGGTTACATATTTATTTAGTCTGAAAATTGCACCTTGTAAAATTACATAGTTCAATGCGCTGTCTCTGCTTGATCTATCTCGCCGATGCATAGATTCCGGCGCTCGACTCGTATCCCGTGAGAGTATGTCCGCGGCCGACGAGGCCTGCGACTACCGCTTTCCCAGCCCCCAAGACGCAGATTCAGCACCTCCGGCACTCGGCGCCCGCGCAGAAGTGCATCAGGTAATTGCACCAATGGAAGGTTGTTCGCAAGGACGATTAAATACGCATTATTCGTGCAAATACGACAAAATTTGAACCACTTATACGATGTCACTCTACCGAGATAGTTGCTCACCAAAGCAACGATTATTAGTTAAACCAGCGCAACGTTACTCCCGCTCTGGTTGAGGAGCCGAAAGTCAGGGCGCGGGAGTGAAAGAGGAGGACAATTAACGCCATTTGGAAAAAATTAGTCATTCCGAGTGAAGGGTCTACTGATCCGGCGCACACCTTCCGTATTTCTCCACAAACCACTGAAGTACGTCGAAGAGGCGGTGAAGTCGTTAACGAAGGAAGTGAGACCATCCTACTCCATTAGCAGTCACAGCCACAGTTTGCGAACTGGCTAGTAGCAGCCGGGTGAGAGCGGGAGTTATGTTGCGCGTCTTAAATCATACAATTCACAAAGGAAAGAGGCAGATGAGAGCTCAGGATACTCTGCCGATCCCTCCACCTTTCATTTGCACACTGCTCGACCTCTCCGGGGTTAAGCTCTTAGTCACTAACTGGACACCGAAAATAGAAATGATAACTTTTTTGTTTAACATTTTATTACCATTTTAATGTTTTTATGCAATCTATGTACAATTATAAAGAAAATGGATCTAAACACGTCAAAATTAAGGGTTTAGGTTAGGTTCTTCCTTCCTTTTTCGGTTGATCTTATCCTTTTTAATTTTTTCTTAATTATCCCATATTTGGACTCATTTTAGAGTTCAATTTATAACACAAATATTACATTATAATGGTAATGAAACGTTAAATAAAAAATAACATAATCAATATATACAGTAGATAAACCCAGAGAGACAAAGTGGTGTGCTCATGAGGGGTGGAGAAACAGACAGAAGGGAACTGTATTTTGCAAATTTGTATGCTGTCCCAAACAGGAATGTATTCTGGGATTTACTAATCCAAGAAGTGTGCAGGTTGAGTCGGATTAGGTCGGTATTTTGATTAAATGAAACATTTAATTGTTATATTGACCTAAAAAAATGGATTAATAAAGAAATTCAATCCTTCAACTGTCCTAATCTGTCAACCACCACTTTTCTTTGCATATGGTGTACGGGTTATTCTACAAAAAATGGGAAGTGTATATCCAAAACGACCTACCCAGTGAGGTTTTGATTTTTTAATTTTGTTTTTTGATAGCACAGCATATTGATACAAATGAATTCGGACACAACATCATCAGATTCAATGTGCATAACACATAATTTATTTACGACTATTCCCTCACTCTTTTGTCATTTCATATCCCACTCCCTTGCTGTTATTTTTTTAAATTCACGCCAGTCATGGTAAAAATGGTCTTATAGGAGTGTTTGAAGTGGTGCCGTCGAAATGAGTCTGTCAATGTCGTGACTGGGATACAGAGAAGGTCCTCAAGTATTTCTTTCCTTTTGCTTTTCTTTTTTCCTAATTACCTATTTTTTCACTTTTATCGCTTTTATTTTCTTTACTGGCTTTCTCTGTGTGCTGAACGCTCATCCATGTGTTTTCTCTCCATGGCGACCCGTGTCGGAGGGAATGGGTGTCCGGGCGAGTGGAGAGGTCCAAGTAACCATAAAAGGGTTTACATCATTCAATATGCTTGCTTTGGCCTCGACCTCTTCTAGACGAGTGATCGGGGGTTAACCCAGTCCCGACCAATCGGCTCGGACTAGGTCTTCGACTGAACTCCAGAGTGAGGGGGGCGCACGGGTTGTTTCCCGTTGGTCCGCGGCATTGGAGCTACCCTGCTTAAAGAACCCTGCGTGCCCCCGCTATATCTTCGTGTCAACCCTGGCACCCCAGTGGGGTGTCCCCTAATTGGACTCCGTGGTGAGTGGGGAACACGGGGATGAAATGATCTATACGCATGGAAAACAACGCGTCACTTTGCGGAGCGGGTGGACCGCAAGGGAAGTCACACACCCAAACGTCTTCGAAGTGACCGAGGGTTCACAGCCCTTCCGCTTCTGACAAAACGTCAAAGTTAAAGAACATTTCTTACGAGAATGTGTTTGTAGTAATGTCGCGTTTAGGTGGGACCCTTGAAAAAGTGTCCCGGTTCTATAAAAACAAAGGATTGGAGGGATTGGTTGGAACTCTCAAGTCCATCAAGAGGCTCCGTAATGGGTCAATGCTGTTGGAAACCAACAAGCAAGCATTGACACTTTTGAAATGTACACTGCAGGGAGAATTCCCTATCATGTGCGAACTCCACGTTGCGCTTAACCGTATAAAGAGAGTGATCACTAGCAGGGATATCATTGACATGTCCTGTAAGGAATTTGTCAAGGAGTGGGAAGCGGACCATGTGGTAGATTTGTCAGATCATGAGGAAGGTTGGTGGTGTTCCTGAGAAGACTGCCTCCTTCATTCTCATCTTTGACTCCTAAGCTGCCTCGAGACATAAAAGCTGGATGGCTGAACCTGCCAATGCGTCCGTTCATCCCGAATACTCTGCTTTAAGTGCAAGAGGTTTGGACACAACAACATCGTGCAAAAACCGTGATACCTGCGGGAAGCAGGTACACAAACCCGGCGTTTCTTGCCCAGGACCTGTCAAATGCATTAATTGCTCAGGTAGCCACCGGTATGGAGTAGGGAGTGCATCACCTTTCTCGAAGAGAAAAAAGTCCAGGAGATTAAAACAATTGAGAAGATCCCGTACGGTGAAGCATGGAGGAAATACAGACTTACACCCTGTATTTTCTACCAGTTACTCCACTGCAGCGAACACTATGATAAAGATAAACATTTCCGTCCAGTCAAATTTTACTGACATATTTACGACCAAGTCGTGCACATGCCAGTGCAATTTTGGGAAGAAAATTCTTCAAGCTGTTCCGAGAAGCCTTCCTTCTACTTCAGTCTAAATCCAGTCCTTCTACTTCAACACAGAAAAAACAGCAGTGTTAAAGTACTTACATGTACCAAGCAACAGAAGAAGAAAAAGCCGGGGCTAAACCCCTGCACCTTGCCGACTTCTTAAGAACATCAACACCGTCCAGCAAGTCGCAGATACGTAAAAAGAACGTCTCTGCCCATCTTTCCTCCGAATCGGATTGTGCATTGTCCGACTGTGACGCGCAACTGCACAGTCAGGAGCCCGACCCCGGAGGTTCCAAATCGTAATAGATTCCATACTTCAGTAGAACCTTAATGACTACAGAACTCAACGTGAATAGTTACAGCTCTTAGCGCCTGGCAATCCGATATGTATTTGCCTGCGAGAGACACTCCTTTTAGCAGAACACTCTTCCTCTCTGCGGGGATACATGAGCTTCAGATATGACGACACCACAGGAGATCGAGCAAGAGGTAAAGTTGCCGTGTTTTGTAGAAACACTATCCTCTCCTCACCCGTTCTCCTAGAAACTCAAATCCAGGCTATTGCAGTCACAATTACAGGCGTACTAACTATGACCGTGCGTTCAATATATCTACATCCGACACGAGATTTCTCGGAGGCTTCTCTCAGGGATTTAATTCACCAGCTTCCTCGACCATTCCTCTTCGGAGATTTCAACGCCCACAGTGTACTGTCGGGTTTGTCGAGCGATTGCCCCAGGGGCCGACTGCTGAATTATATCTTTGAGCGTGAAGATTTATGTCTAATGAACCTCCACTTTGCCTTTGCCACGAAGTCATGGACTGCTATAGACATAAATCTGTTCTCCTGAATTCGCTGGTACCTTCCAATGAAGGTAAAGATGATGTTCATGGTAGTGACCATCCTATCTGGTTGTCTTTGCAGGAACGTGCGACAGTTCTCAAATGCAAACCTCAGAAATTGATACTCAAAAAGGTTAACTGGACTCTGTACCTCTCTCTGGATAGTTTCAGAGAAACAAATGTCGAAGAGAGGGTCGATTCATCACGCCGCTGAAGAATCCATTCCGAAAACATCTGTTTCTGCAAAGACCTCAAGACCCCTGGTGGAACGACGCATGTCATTTTGCAATTTCGGCGAGGTGAAGAGCATTGCGGATTTAAGGGTAGTCCATCTCCGGAAAACCTCACCGCACATCAGATTGCTAGAGCAAAAGCGTGCAGAACCATCAAAGAATCCATATCCACCTTCTGAAAAGATTTTTCTAAATACCATTAAGAGAACTACAACGTCCACTAAAGTATGGGAGTCAATCCAAAAGATATCTGGAAGGTATTCTCGAGTCCCAATATCTGAACTCAATTATTATGGTCAGATTCTCACCAACAACTGAGAAATGGCAACAGTGATGACTAAATATTTTGCTGATCTAACATCTACAGCAAACTGCGGTCCTGATTTCGCAGGAAAAGAGAAACAGCTGAGAGCTCTTGCTTTGACTTCCGTTCTACCAACTTGGAACTCCTTTTTCTATGTGGGAACTTGAGTCAGCTCTAGCAACTGACCACGACACTGCTCCTGACCCTGATTCCATTCACTATAAAATGCTCCGACAACTCAGTCCAGAATCGAAAGAATACCTTCTGGATGCCTTTAATCTTTCATGGTTCGAGGTTCCTTATTCATGGAAGGAAGCAAAGCTAATCCTCCTAATAAAACTCGGAAAGGACAAGGCAGCCATCAGTAGTTACTGAAGCATTGCCTTGACGAGTTGCGTTGGTAAACCTCTGGAGACATTTATCAACCGATGTCTCGTATCCTGAAAGGCATATCCTGCTGAGTCGATCTCAGTGTGGTTTCAGGAAGTTCCATTCAACACTGGACAACTTACTTCTCCTGGAAAAAGCAATTCAAGATGTTTTCGTCCGAAGACATGTCAGAATATTCTTTGACATTGAGAAGGCTTATGATACTACTTGGCGTCATGGCATTTTAAAACAACTCTATGCATGGGGTTTCAGAGACCAACTTCCTCTGATGTTACAGACCCTTTTGGATCAGCGTTCCTTCCCCAACAGAATTGGAAGATACTCTTCGAATCTCCTTCAAGAGAACGGTGTTCCTCAGAGCTCACCCCCCCCAGGGGACTTACATCTAGTAAGTTCGTGTTTGGCGAACAGGGGACCACGAGCTGAGTCTGGCACTATTTCACCTTACTTGTGCGAGGCTCCTTCCTTTCTCTTTCCTGTCCTTCCTTGGTCTCTTCTTGTTCTTTTCGATCCCGACGCTAGGGTATGTTTCATTTTCCTCTTTCTTCACTCTTTTTTATATAATATATGTAATGTTTTGAGATATGTTGATATTTGAGTTGTAATTCAAGAGGGTTTTTAGTGGGTATGATTGAGTTGTTCGGCGAGTCCCACACGCGGGGAGAGTCATATTGCCTCTACCTAGTGCGTAACTGCATTTTCCCTACCTGTACAAGTTTTTAGGGCTCTAATGACCTCGATGTCGACGAGCCGTAAAGCCACAAAACGCTCAGCTCAGTCCTGAGAATGACCTTATTTGCAGTAACTATTAACAGCATAACATCCGCCGCAAAGAATCCTGTCCAACACACTGTTTGGCGACGACTTTGCCATCTTTTGCACATCGCTGAGTGTCACAAGGTGCGGAGCAATAAATCCAACTCGTCCTCAATAGATTGTACCACTGGTCAAAGACGACTGACTTACGTTTTTCTGCTGAGAACACATTGGGAGACCTAGCCTGCTGCCAGAACCTCACGTCGCCCTGAGAAACAACGTTCTAAAATTCTTAGGTCTATTCTTTGATCAGAGACTGAATTGGATTGAACATCTTACAGACCAAAGAGCGAGAACATTAAAGTTTCTGAATTTATTGAAATCCCTGAGTATCAGGGAATGGAACGGTGATCGTTCCTCCTTGCTCCAGAGAATTCATAAGATCTCGTCTCGATTATGGCTGCGTTGTATATAGCTCTGCTCGTGCAAGCCATTTAAAGAAGTTGGATAATGTTCATCATGCAGGAATCCGACTAGTTACGGGAGCCTACCGTACTAGACCCATTCCCAGTTTGTAAGCCGAGAGTAGCGAACCATGTCTTTCCCTCCGACGTCAACTACACATGTTACGGCACTATACCAAAATGCGTACTTTACCTGACAATATGGTACACAACGCAGTATTTCTTCCTCCTTCCATTCGTTTGTACAACAACATACTGAGAGCAACCAAACCATTTGGATATCGCTCCAAACAAATTTTGGAAAACTTGAATTTACGCACACCTGATATCTTAAATCAAGGTTTCAGTAAGACTTCTCCTTGGGTTTTGCACAAGCCGAAGATTAGTTTCGATCTTCTGCATCTTTGCAAGAAAAACACTTCAGCCGTGATGTTGAGGATATACTTCCACCTAATCCTTGGCAAACAACGGAACTATATTCCTGTGTTTACAGACGGGTCTAAACAGGCCGATAGTGTGGTGTTCCCTCGTAAGACCTGTTGCCACCTTCTTGGATACTTGTGCAGCGTTTACATCACTGAGTGTTACGCCAAATTTCCTGATTTGTTCTGATTCTCTAAATGCTCTTCAAGCAATCCAGACTACGTATCCAGCTGATAAGCTGATCCAGAACATCCAGGATGTGCTTTTCTCGCTCCAAAGTGATGGAAAGAACATAATGTTTTGCTGGATTCCCGGATCATGGGAATCAGAGGAATTGAGGAAGCAGACGTTTCCACAAAAGCGACAAGCCTCAAGAATCGCGTGGATTTCTTTACGATTCCAAAAAGGGATCTCCTAAATTCCATCAAGACAAGGATTCTGAGTGAATGGAACAATGAGTGGTTGGCTGTTGAAGGGAATAAGCTCCGACTTATCAAATCCTCTATTAAGTCATGGAACAGTTCCTGAAAGTCAGCCAGGCGCGACGAGGTCTTGCTGACCCGCCTGCGCATAGGACATTGTCCTCTCACTCATAGGTATCTCTTACAACTTGATGATGTGAGGAGTGTAGCTCTTCTCTGACATTGCGTCACCTACTAACTTATTGCAGAAAATACACCAAAATACGGAAACAAATTGGTCTGGCTGCAGATTTACCGACAATTCTCGGAAATGAAATGGATAATGTTAATAAACTATTGAATTTTATGAGTAGATCGGGGCTCCTTCCACAAGTTCTCGGGAGGGTTTAAATTTGCATTCTTCTTTCCTCTTCCCGTCTTCTTTCCTTTTATCCTTTCCTTCCGTAATTTGAAAATTATAATTTTTAGAATTCTTTTTTCCTTTTTATGATATAATATGTTTGCCAACTATTTCCTTTTCTTTCCTCTCATCTTTGTATTTCGATATTTGTTGAATTCAGGAGGGTTTTTAGTGCGTATTGTCGAGATATTCGGCGAGTCGCACACACGGGAAAGAGTCACTATGGCACTTCTCTAAGTTGCTAAACTGCATTTTCCCCCACCTGCAATGGCTCTAATGACCTTGACGTTGATCAGCCCTAAAGCCCCACACAAAAAAGTGTTTGAAGTGGTGGCAACCCTGTGGGTTTCCGCCAAAACCAATGTAATATACTTCTTTGCTCAATAACCTCATATGTTTTGTGTACCCACGTTGGAATTGTTGAATACGTGAAGTGCGTTTTTATGAACCCTACTCCTTTGTGTGCCGCTAATTTTCCCATTTCCGTAGAATCACCCTAATACGAGCTTTAAGCTGTATAGTCTGTAGAGTCAACGCAATTTCATTCAATAACAATTAATGATGCAATTTGGAAGATATCACAAAGATGTTGTCCATAATTATTTTTTATTAATTAAGTAAAGTTTTTCTTACCTCCCTTTTTCTTGGAAATTTCATGTTTTCTTAAATTAGCAGTTTCCTTTCTATGAAAACCATAAATAACTTCTCACTTCCTCGTTAAAATGTTCCGTTACCCCTCGACTTCCACCCACCATAAAACAGGGGATAATAGCCGTGCACCCTTTCAGCCTTCTTGAATTTGACCAACCTCCTCAGAATTATTCTAAATGTCGAGTTAACTGACTTTTCCTTTGATGTATTAATGTCAGTATTTTTTATTTTGTATATTCATTCTTTTATCAGTTTTAACAAATTATCAGAGTTTTAATGGCCTAGGTGTTGGCGATCCGTAATGTCATAATAATAATAATAATAATAACTAATTAGTTTTATATTTGCCAACCCCCCCCCAGGGGACTTACATCTAGTAAGTACGTGTTTGGCAAAGACGGGGCCCCGAGCTGAGACTGGCATTACTTCCACTTACTTGTGAAAGGCTCCTTCCTTTCTCTTTCCTCACCTACCTTGATCACCTTTTGTTCTTTTCTATCCCGACGCTAGGGTATCTTTCATATTCCTGTTTCTTCTTTTCTTTTATATGTAATGATATATGTAGTGTTTTGAGATATATTGATATTTGAGTTTTGAGTTGTAGTTCAGGAGGGTTTTTAGTGGGTATGGTTGAGTTGTTCGGCGAGTCCCACACGCGGGGGGAGTCATGTTGGCTCTCCCTAGTGCGTAACTGCATTTTCCCTACCTGTACAAGTTTTTTAGGGCTCTAATGACATGGATGACGACGATCCGTGAAGCCCCACAAAAAAATATGATATCCGAAAACGGGGTCTCATCTATGTGGAATTTTAAACAAACTTACGATAGAATAATAAATTAAACGTCGTTTGTTTTGTTGCTCATAGTTTGAATGTTATANTTTAATATATCATTGTTTGATAATGTTGCTAATGCTCCGCAATTACCTAGTAAACTTACGAAAATTAATAAAATCATTACTGCAAAATTCTTTAGTGTTATATAATTAATATAGAATGAAGACTTAGACAAAACTTTCTGTTTTATCCATGTTCTCGCCTTCATCCCTGTTGAACAATGAACACCATATTTATAATAATTTCCTTAACAGCTTTTTGCCGTGATTTGTATAGACATGTTTGCCATGGGTAATATTTTAACCAGGAATATTTATTTGGTGTTTGTGTTTTTGGTGGAAGATTCATCAAATGTATAATAACCAAAACACAATGACTGCTGCTCATTAGTAGTTAATATGTTATAAAACAAATTATTTAAAATACCAAAATATGATAAAGTTTTTAACCATACATTGTACTCTAATTTCAAGATAAAATCTACCAATACATTTAAAGCTTTGTAGTGAGAAGAAAGAATATCATTTAAGAAGGTTTTTCTTAATGACAATAGTTTTATTTCGTTGTAAAACAAAAGACTAAGAGCCTCATGTATACAACGTACATATTATCTTCTTGAAATACATATTCCAGAAAATAAAATACTATACCTTTAGAAATAGGATTTATGAACTATCAATTTCGAGCTTACAAATATGAATATGAACTTAGTATATTTTAGTCTGTAAGAGCAATGATATTAAAAATATTTAGATTGAGACAAATTCTTAATTTACGAAAGGAACTCGAAAACGGATGCATCAGTCGTGAAGCGGCCGAAGTCGCAGTCGCCTGCTCAATTGGACCGCAGTGGGGCGTCGTCCGCAGGAGTAACAGGTGAGGAAGAACACCTAAGAGTCCGAATGAAACAGGAATAGAATTCTGAATTATGGCGTGGTGTGAGGCCTGGGTCGCTGTTAATTGACAGAACTTGGAACACTCGTTTGTTATTCCAATATCTTTGAATACCAAGATCACTTTAAAGGTGTTTAAACGTTTTATTGTCTTGTGTTCTTAGCGTTATTGTGTCATTTTATCTTCTCCTGGTTACATTTCAAAACATGATTTTCTTAATGGTTCTTGTTCGTATTAATGTGCTCTATTACCCTTCCAAAATTTTGCGCGGAGTTCTGAGACTTTTATGTACGTAGAGGTAAATGTGAAACCAGTAATAGAATACGACCTTCACCTGTTTATAATACTGGATAACGGATCTTGAGATGAGGTCATTAAAGATATGCATTATTCACTCGGACAACGTTTCNCTTGAGATGAGGTCATTAAAGATATGCATTATTCACTCGGACAACGTTTCAACCATATATTTTGTCTTCTTCTACTTCAGATACAACCAGTAATAGATGATGTTTATTGTATATGGAGCTAGCTGAGTACCCGCAGCTTTGCTCGCGTGAATTCTGTAATATGTTTATTTTATTTTTACTCATATCCTCATCGGTATCCACTGAAAATGTTATCCATTAATGCTGGAGATTTTATAGTATTGTAGATAGTATTTCTCATATTTTCAATTACGTAATTTTTTAAAATCTATAATTTTTAGAAAAATATAATTTACCCCTTAGGGATGAATTTTTGTAAAATACTTTCTTAATGGACATTTTTGATTTTTGTGTCACGTTCTTCCCAATCCCCGCTTCTAGGGGCGTCGTGCACCTATGTGGTCTGAAGAGTAAATAATGTCATTGGAAATACTATTATTCATTTCAGAATACACAATAGCCATGGACTCGACCCTCATATTGGTCTTTTTACGTCTGGCACTTTCCGCCGCCAGCTAGTAGAATACAGTGTTCCTATGTGATCTCATCTTGAACGTAACGGATTGGTAGTTGATACATCTCGTCAGCCTTAAAACTAAGTATCCGATGAATTTTTTTATTTTCAAATATTTTTATCCATAAACCCATTTCCATCCACCCCGTCCCAACGGGTGCTAGTGGTGTGTTTGTTTCATGATGACTGAGTTGAGGCTTACATGATATCTGGATTTCACTATCAATTCAGCGACGCCGAAAATTATGGACTCGTCACTGATGTCATGTTCGATGGTTTTTTCATGACCTATTCCCTAGGGGTGCTGGAGTACATGTGGGATGATTGTGAACTTTGGCGTCTTCGAGAATATTACTTCTAATTTCAGCGACCCCTAAAACTATGATCTCTACACCTATATCGGTCACTTTCGATTATTTTTACATTTCACTCATCGCCAACACAAAG
>NNCF01129953.1:180049-193086 GCA_002313205.1 Laupala kohalensis | reverse complement strand
AAGAAACATTTGCCTTACTTACCTGACAGATCTGGTAGGTTCCCTCAAGGGGGTCCAATAATATGACACCTTCGTTGGCTTGTCTCCTGCCATTCTTACGAATATGTTAGAGGTTCTCTGAAACGGAGATCGATCATTCCGATTCCTTCCGACTTTCCAGCACATTCGTCGAGGGAATCAGGTTCTCTCTTTTTAATAAGCTTTTAATATTCTTTTAAGAATCATACTCGTTATTTCAGCTGAACTGATAGTCTCCGATGTATCCTTCCTTGTTTGGCTACGCAAACCACATAGCCACGATAGGGTATTATGACACGAATTTCCTTTAATCATGTCTACTTGAATACTTATTAGGTATCTAAGAAAGAGTCTAACGCAACACTATCAAGCTATTAACTAAGTGGTCATTAGGGTACCGAGTATCCAAGCCATTTCAATTCCATACGAAGTTGAGCACTCCAAATTACAGAGCTGGCCTGCTCGTAAAGGCTGGCTAAAACAGGAATTGATGATCCCAAACTCTCGAATAAATATTACTGTGGTTTACGGCGGTGTTCTTCGCCTCCATAATATCGCTGAGTGGTAGAGTGTGGGTACAAAAGTTGCTCGGCCGAACGTGAGATTTTATGCTGGGGTTTCCTTTGCCTACTCCAGATAAATGTCGGTTCGGTACCATACGTTCCCCGGTAACCCAACATTTTTCCGTCCCAATTCCCTCTTCCAAGTCACCATTAGGTGGAAGAGCAAACCTCACGACTTCAAACTCGCCAAGAGACAAGAAATAAATAAATTTAACTATAACTATAAAATATGTCCCCCAAAGCGAAAACGTGACTACATCCCTCTTCTCGTGTATCTTTCGTGATTCACCGCGTCCTCTTCAATTCTGACCTTTTCCCGTGTTGTAAGCGAAATATTAATGATCAGGTGGACCATGTGGACCGGATGTTTGGTGAGCTGGACACCCTCCGCCGAAACTGCTGGATGGAACGCGGTTCCATTCGTCTCCTGACGACGAGCAGCGCCAGTAGCGGCGGCAGCGGTGTGGGCACCAATTCTCGATTGCACCCGACGGCGGTGGTGAACGCGGACGACCGACCGCTGACGGGGACGGGCTCCATCTCCAGGGCAGCGTCGAGGTCCGTGTCGTCGGGACGACGGCGAGCGACGCCTCTGGTGACGCCGCGATCCTCCGCCCCCAACTCCAGCCCTCCCTCCGTCGTCTCTGCGCGCCTCGGCCAATCACGCGCCCTCTCCGGCCCCATCGTCAAGGACCCTACGCCACCACGCGACACGGGGCGCAGGTGAACTACTACAGAATACGATATTTGAAACATGACGCGTTGAAGACTTTTCCTCGACTTTTATGCCCTCGAATTCACTGAAATGATTCTGAAGTCGAATTGTACTTTCCATCATAATGAGGTTATGAGGGAGTACAAGGATGTCACAACCACACGCCTTCCGGTAATTATGTAGTAATGGTTTTCAACTGACATGGAGAAAAAAATCAGACACTGGTATTTAGCAACAAGCCAAATCTTGCTTCACTTTTGCTATGAATTTCATGTGTTCGTTTATCCATGATATGCATGACGTACAGAATTGATGTCTTCGTTCTGAAAGAGTTTGTTCCACACACTCTAAGCGTTCTTTCGAAATATTTCTAAAATCATGATAATAGGACGCAGTGCCGGTCTCGTATATACCAGTTTTATGTGTATCAGATACTTTTATTAGAAAAATGTTCACACGTTTGTCTGGAAAATATCTCTGCAATTTTTCCTTAACCTTTCAGTAGACATATGCTTCCGTGTTCAGGTGCAAATTCAACTACATTTGTACCTTTTTTCTTAGTTAAATAATAGTGGCAAACGTATAAGTGTATAAATAGTTTTGAAATTATTTGCTTGTCTTATACAATGACAGTTCTCTTATAAAAATATTTATATGATAAAATTTTATTCGTGCTCATCAGCATATTTGTATTGATCTGTGTGTAAGAATTCTATAACCTCAATGTATTGCCCCACCTCTTGAATTCGCGGAATTTTTGATGATGAATTTTTCTCAATAAATATATGATCCTGTTCTCAATCATAATTCTATACTATGGTATTTGTTAATGTATTTTTCTTGAAATTATTGCAATTGAACTACCCTTTTAAGGATTGTTTTGGAGGTAGTCATCTTACTTATGACTGACAAGGACGTGAGCTTATCCGACAAATTTAAACCACTTATAAAATAACTGAGAAAAAAGTTTTACTAAAATATCATAAACCAATAAGATTAACATTATTGAGTATCTCGTTGAGAGAAAACACGATATAATTAGAATTATTTCCAACCTTCTTCTTATTGAATCATACAAATAATGTATGAGAGTTACAAAAGCTGTCCAAGCCATTCTTCAAATATCTATTAATTGAGAGAAAGCGCAGATGAGCAGGGCTAACTATTCTTCAATGAATGGTGCGAGTTTCATATTTCTAACAAGTATGAAAACTTTCCGAATATGTTCCCTACTTGTGAAAATATGAAAAAATATTAAAAATTAAAAATTACAATCTCCACAAATCCATCACTAAAGTTATGAAGTAATTTTTCAGCCATAGTCATTTCCTGATACTACTGCCGCAAATAACATATTCATCAATATTACGACAGGACTTCGAAATGAATTTTAACTTAATAAGCGGACCATTGAAATAATCTCTCAACGGCTCAATACTACGTTACGGTAAAGAAATTTAGATTTTTGTTTATTTCAAAAAGACTTGGTTGCAGTACAGAATATGTATTTCATAATTAGTGACAGTGTAGAAAATACAAGTCCATAAAAGAATTTAATCATTCTGAGAGACATGCATAAATACTTCCTAGTATAAAATCCTTGAAGTTAGACAACTTGGTTGAACCTCCCTGATATGTATTCACAATAATCTAGATCTTTCTCACTTAATAACCTAGTTTGTTTTGTTTGTTGAAAACTTTTTCACCTACGTGACCCATTTCCAGGGTATGTGGCAATCTACAACCTATATAATAAGAAATGTACTGGAAACTTTATTAGTCAATCCCACACTAAACTTTATAGGTAGGAGCTTTCTAGTGATAAGGATCTGAAATAGAACATTCTGAACCAGAATATTATATTGCAAACGTGTATTTTTGAACTTAGTTATTCAAGATGCATCGTGTAGAAATAATTGAGTGGGGAGAATGGCATATTGCGAGTCACTTTCGAGAAATTTTCCAAAATTTGGAGCGCCCTTGAGAATTACATAAATATTGAAAAATACTTAAATATTCATTAAGACTTAAATATTCATTAAGACTTAAATATTCAAATATTCTAGAGCTCATGCACAGACAACAAACATATACTATAAATAAGCAACATCAATGACATTGACATTCGTTGTCAGGACACCTGCTCAGAAAATAATGCATGGAATTCTTAAAACAGTTTTTTGGTAAAAGAGAAAGCCAAAACTAACAGTTTCGTAAAAGTACAACTAAAAATTTGATGGATAAGTTCTTTTTTTGTGCATTATGTTATAGAACTCCAAGTAAATATTGGTTCGGATGATTGAGCACAATGATAGGAACACAAAAAAGAAATCAAGCTGTGTCCGGAAATGTATCCCGGAGGAGACAGAGTAAGAGCACAAGACGAAAAAACGTGTAAATGTTTTTTATTTATTCGGAGAATTGAGAACGTAATATAGGTGTTCAACAAAAAATTAAACCAGATGTTCAAATTTCTGCTCATTAACAGCGATGGCGAGTATGGCTCATTAACTGGTAGTCTCGCGAATTCTCGCGGCGACAGTGCGAGATCTGTATCACTGCTATGGACCGAAATATGATCATCTGTTGTAATTTGTTTTTGAATTTGGAACACTAACTCATTCTCAATAACCCTAATAAAGCGCTTTACATACCTCTTTGTCTTACTTTGTCATAGTGTCATTTTATCTCCTTCGGGAGCAATTTCCGGAGATATACACCTTGATGATTAATGTGTTCTGTCGTCCGTCCGATTATTTACGTGGAGTTCTGGGACATTCTGTATACGACGAATATAATAAAGTAAAATGAGCATGAGTTTAACATAGAAGAAAAAGGACTACGTTCTATAGAAGTAAGTTTTTAGATTGGTCCGGTCAAAAACAATTACGGCGCGAGTCTTCATGGTCTACAAGAAGTGAGGTATTGATATAATTTTGTGCCTCACAAGCCCCAATACCATTGGTCTATTGTAAAGTACCCATGAGTGGTTTTTGTATATGTTAAGTATATAAAATAGATCGGATAAAATAATTTTTTGTGCCCTCTATTGGGGGAGCATTTTTTTTTATAAACACACGTTTCGGCGTGAATACGTCTAAAGTTATTGGACACCAAGTGTCTGAAAAAAAATACATTTTGCATATTTCGTTATTACTCCAATCTTGATCCTCCTGTGTCCTTAATTCTCTTACTAAGTTATCCATAGTGGGTTGTTTAGCATTTACGGGTTGGTCCAGAATACTCATATCTTTCTACACACAACTAACACTGTTTGGAACACATTCCTCAAGTTACGTTGCATTAATAGTTATCTCTGCATCTTCGATTAACACAAACGTAATTGGCGTTACCAGCATCTCTCCAGGAAAACTCCGTGACCCATGATAAGTTACGTGTGCCTATTTTCCGATTTATTCTAGACCGATCATGTTTGACGGACAATGTAATGCACTATTTTCCTATTGTGTAGCATGTGGCCCTTAATTGGAATTATAAGAAACTGAATTAAGTTCACTTCACGAAAATCATTCTATTCAAGATTTCTAACGTTCGTATTTTGATTCCAAACCGTAGTCTAGTCATTTGGTGTTCTAAAAACGGTCTACCCGGAAAGTTTTGGAGAAGTGGTGATTTTTGCTCCTGTATAGTTTTGAGGGCGCTGATTACAAACTTCAACTTTGTCCCCTCGAAAAAGTACGGGAAATATGAAAATATTCCCAAAAACAAATCGCACCCTACTTTGGTGTTAGATTTATTGTATGAAAACTTCTCTCTACGAAGAAAATATTTATTTATGAAAATATACTAGACATAATTTACTACAAATTTCACCCGTTCCTTTCTTTTCTGTAAAACAGGCCCGGTAGAGGGAGTTGAATTTATACACCAGCATTTTGGAAATCTTTGTCTGGAACAGTGGAAAAAATCTGAAACGTGGCTCCCTTATGTGTTTTAAGATGCTTATTAAGTTTTTTTGACTTTTTCACTTCGAAAGAAATCAGGAAGTACGAGTAAACATCAAAGAACTACAAAAAAGACGTATTCTTAGTTTTCTTGCTTATTGCAGGAAACACGCATGTTTCAAAGGAAACTACTAATTTCTGCAAGAATATAAACAAATCTGTTCTTTTAGATGTTATTGTCAGGCGAAAAGGAATGGGTGAAAATTTGTAATAAAGTTTGTTTAGTTTATTTTTACAAATAAATACTTTCGTCGTATATTGCATAATTTTCATACAATACATCAAATACAAAAAAAGACGCGTTTTTTTTAATTTTTTGAGTTGTTTTTTTTTTAAATTATATTTTCGGAATTCTCGAGATGGGACAAAGTTCAAATTCGTAATCATCGCCCTGAAACCACAGTAGCAAAAGAATCACAACTTCTCCAAAACTTCCCGGGTATAAACACCAAAAGACAGGATTAACCAATGATACGTTTTTTTTGGCGGAAATGAAAATGGCACGTAGCATAATTCTATAATTTCTGAATCCAATTGGATATTATGTAGTTGCCAGTGCAATTGCGTCTTCAAGGATAATTTTTCTTTCTTTTTTTAAAAAGCACATTTTGTAACATTTAACAGCTTTTGAAACATTAAACTTTATTGGCGCCAATTTCCTAGTCTTCAAGGTCTTCATAATAAATAAATATTTATTATTTATTTATAAAATCATGTCTTCAAGGGTAATAATTGTATCGAGTTTTGAATAGATAGTTAATTTTTTCTTCCTTGAAGAAATATTAACGTCAAAACGCGTGGTCCGTTTGCGTCGCCATTGGCGTCCCACGCTGCACCGCCATGTCTTGTGGCCGCAGTGACAGGTTGCGTGAAGGCAGCTCCCGATGCAGCACGTGCAGAGAGACCTGCGTTTGCGGCCGTGCGCGCAGCGGCAGCTGCGACCATCCCCGCTCTCATAACCTCACGGACAACAAGCCCAGCTCGTGCAAAGCGTCGCCGGCGCGCGCGCACCCTCTTTCGCAGGGCAACAGATGACGGCGGCGCAGTCCGCGGCTGGCACGCGCAGGTGCGCTGCTACATCCACCCTTGACTTAAGCTCGCTTCACACGATACATTTATTTACAACTAGCTCATTACCCGGGATTTTTCTTAGACTAATCTTCTTTTACTCAAGAATATATGAAATCTATCTGTATTGTAAGATCAAAATACTTTTTCTTACTTTTTAAAACCATGTACAGCAACCTAAATTTTCAAATTTACAATAAAACAAAACATGACTATATACATCACACCATCACGCGGGAATCGCGCCGGTCGAATAATTTGCTTCCGAGGCATAACGCTGCTGCACCATTTTATTAAAATTCTTGTAAAATCTAAACTATTCGTCAAAATTTATAGACTTTTTTTCTTTGCTAAATGCACAAAACAAATAACCCATTAAATTTGAAAGAGTTGATTTAATAAAATTGATTTTGTCCTTAAATTACTCTCTTAAATTAAAGTACTTTAACACCTCTAGTTTTAATAAAGTTTTATCGATAATTTAGGTTAATTTTTGTAGACAGATATATGCCGTTGGAGATTTTTTTGTAGAACTCTTTGAGACGACCAATATTGCCATTCATAGTTGTCACCTTTCTCTAACCGTTTAGGCAGCATAAGCAAATGTAACTATTTTTTCCATATTTTATCCTCATTTATTGTCAAAATCATTTCTATCATTTTTATGACATTTTAAAAATAAAAAGTTAGCCTCTGTTCATCCTGGTCATCTAAACTATTTCCTAGCCAAATGTCATCACGATCGGTTCAGTGGTTTAGTCTTGATTAATTAGCAAACAGACACACTTTCGCGTTACACATTTATATATCAGTATGGATAAGTAAACATTAGCAAACATTTAGCTTTTTATTACTTTGGACGATTTCGTCAACTTCTTTTGGACTGTTATTATCTTGGGAATCGTCTTTGATGATTTTTGAATCTACATTTAAAATTTCCATCCTTAATGTTTATAAATAACAGCTCTATGATTTATTTAACTTCGCTTCTATTGGTCGTAGAAAGTTTTATTTTACAAAAAAATGTGTTTTTAAATCAGCTTTTCAATACTTTTTACTGGAAAGTTTTTGCATAAGAAATAACAAAGATATTCCATTTTTTCATACGGAAAAAGTTATAAAATGTACTTTTTTTAATATAAAATTTCAAGATCTTTATTTATTTCCACTGATTTTTAGTTAAGCTCTTTATCTTTAAAATGCAATTGACCATACTTTTTTTATGAACAACTGGCGTTATACAGCTGTGCAAAGATAGCTGTTTATCCCCTGATAATAATAGGATTTTGCAAAAACTATTGCACCTACAACGCCCATCTTTTGCACACCTCGTAAGTATCACAAATTGTCGTCTTAAAAAGTGTTGAACTTATTTTTAGTAATTATTTGCAAATTTTTAACAATAACAAAATTGCTGATTTTCATTCAAAAGATTTTTGCAAGATCTCTTTTATTTGTTGACCGATTTCAATTTAAAAATTCTCAAATTGTAGGTATTTTGGTGCGCACAAATCTCATGTGCTTTACTTTTCTCTGCTACCGATAGTTTATCTGATATATTGAAAAAACTTTTTTCCCATTTTCTTCTTGTTTAAAAGCAATAAAACGATTTATGTAATCGTTTTGACTTCCTCCACAATAACCTTCCAGATTTTCCTATCTTGCACTTTCACTGTCCAATTCTTAATGTTCAATTTCTTTAAATCTTCTAAGACATCATCTATCCCTCTAGTTTTGGGCCTTCCTCTCTTCTTTGATGTTAGCGGTTTCCATTCATATACCTTCCTCACAGTTCTATCCTCTTTCAATCTGTATACATGGCTCAGCCAGCTCAGTCTGGATGCTTTTACCTGCTTTATGATGTTCTTGGACTTAATTAATGTGTCTAGCTCCAGCTATGTCTCCAAATACCATCTGCGATCTTTATGGGCCTATATATCCTTAGGATCTTTCTTTAGATTCATTAGTTTTTGAATACCTGCTTGTTTAAGTGTCCAGGTTTCTGCAACATAAGTTACTATTGGCCGTATTGTGATTTGATAAAGATAAAGTTTAGCAGATTTTTAGAGTAATTTGCTTTTATAAAAAGCTCTATTTACGTAGTATGCTGTTTCCGGATGCGATTCTTTCGTTAATCACTTCCTCTATCTAGTTGCTTCCATTTACCACTGAGCCAAGAATGGTCTCACTTCTTGAAACTCTTCGCCATCTACATGAATATTTATTAATTTTATTTCGCCTGCTTTACATCTTAGATATTTAGTTTTGTTAATTATTAATCCATTATCTAAAGATATATCCTTAAGTGCACATAATGTTTCTGCTAATGTTTTGTATGTTCTTGTCGTTATCAGCACATCCAGTATAGGCGATACATTGTTTCAGGCGGTGAAGTGGTTTCCTTTGATTCCAGTCTTTTGCATAATTACATCAATGATTATGCAGAACAGATTTGCCGAAAGAGGATCACTTTGCTTGACTCTAGGTCACTTCAAATTCTTCACTAAGTAGATTATTGATTTTCGCTCACTTTAGTTTTGTTTAATGTGAGTGCTATCAAATCTCTTAATTATTTAGGTACTCGATAAATAGACAGGTATTCCAATATTTTATCCCATTTTCTTGTTTACATAAAAGTACGGCGCGAGCAATTCTTGATTAAAGTAAAGATGAGAGAACCTTTGTACCAATATCCCCAAGACATTTCCGCAATAAAACCGCTACATAATTCACTTTCAATTTTCAGGCCTTTTTTCCCTACACATGTCCTGAGCTAAATATACATGAACGATGGGGAAACACATCACAAAGATGTATCTCGAAAAAATAAATACCAATATCGTGTCTCTGTTTGTCGTTCAATAAATAATATGTTGCAAACGAAATAATTATTCTCCCTCATCCACATTATTCTGGGCAGATTATTTTATTCGTACTTTTTTTTCTATTTGTTGATGAATCTCTAAAGTGGATGTCCTATGTGGAACTGAGGAAAGTTTGATCAAATTACACACGTACTTCGAATAGATTAGTGTACTTCAGGAAGCATTCTAACATGTGGCAGGAAAACCGTCAGGTGGCTGCAGTTTAAGGGGAACAACATGTGCACTGTTTTAGTTACTTATACAAAGTTTCTTACTGTTGCCAAACCTTTTATGATCACTTATATCCGGTATGAACTAAGTGGTTCTCCACTCACTATCAGGTTCAAATTGATTAATATTTGTTAGATGGCGCTTGTGGCGCAGAAGAATAGCTAGCAGCCAATAAATCATATTTATTGAAATTACTCTGAAAACCCTAGGAATAATTCCGAACTGCTCAAAGCGCTAACACTGATATATGTTTATTATCATTTCGATGTGATATTGTGAATATATGTGATAGTATTGTTTCAATTTCAAGATTAATAATTCAATTTTAAAATTGGTAAATTTAATGTAAATCATTTTCACACTGTTGATACTCCAAAGTAAAAACGCAATAAATTTGTTGGTACATTTAAATCAAGTGTTATTTTTTTAATATATGAACTTGCGATGTACACCTCTATATGTCTTTTAATATTAAATGTACCACTTATTTGAGAAACCACACACATACTTTAAAATCAAAGTCGAACCGTACACGTGTGTGAGTGAACTAATACATTTTTCAGAGTTGTACGTTTGTGTTCCAAAAAACTGTAT
The DNA here is from genome assembly GCA_002313205.1 of Laupala kohalensis. Lineage (NCBI taxonomy): Eukaryota > Metazoa > Arthropoda > Insecta > Orthoptera > Trigonidiidae > Laupala > Laupala kohalensis. Next base: position 183,068 of record NNCF01129953.1, on the reverse strand, counting down.
CTTCGCCCTTTAATACAACTGTCGACCAGTACAATTAAATATAACTTGAATGTGAGTGGTTTCTGAAATAAGTTTTTCAAATATTTTTTACAGCTATTTGGGTGTCGTAACCCTTCACTAGAAGATTTCACCACATGTTTTGAGAATGAGACTAAAGTAACCGACAAAATTTAAATAATATGAATACATAAATAACGAAATATAAACCTCTCCCAGTACTCACATGGATGCTGGGTCAAACTTCTCGCACGCTTTACAAGAAAATTATCTCAGCTACTTTTATTGTGTCTTTCAAACTGTTGGTTTCATATTTCTCGTGTATGTATTATTTTTCAAAAACAAATGTTAAGTATGGCATGTTGAGAATAGACCCTTTCCCAAAAGCACCGACCGATATGTTGAGGTATTATATCCGTGTTGACTGAAGTCAAATTGTCAACTGCTCACGAAATATTGACCACGCGAGTTCTCATCAATTAATAATTCGCACTAATTTTGTTGAGCGACTAATTAAAAGTTATGTTGGGCGACTGAAATAATTTTTTGTATTATCTGATCAGGTGAAACGGCCGCCATTTCGGTTAGAACAATTTTCTGCAGTTTCACAATTATTCTGAAATGAAATTCACATTATTTTCATTTGCTACGTTTAAGGGTGTTTTTGATATTTAAAACCGATACTTTTCAGAATATCAAAAAACCCTTAGCTCGCGGAAATTTCTGCGTATTAGCCCTACTAATTTTAAATCAGATCGTCTAAGTTAAGCGGCGTAAGGTTATAAAAGTTCATTTACATTGGATTTGTTTTATTTGAAACATTTATTGGGACTAGTCACTCTGACGATAGCCAACTAACATTTTCAAACCGTGCTGCATGCACTTGTCAACACTGCAGCGGTCCGGAGTTAGTTAGAATTCATTTGTGTAGTCGACGCTTGTACAGCCGTCAGTGGTCCTCATAGGACCGCTTGTTCAGTTGTTCCCAGTGTTGCCAAAGCTATACAGCATGGCTTGGAAATTATAGTCTTACGGATATAAAGTTTCAAATTCGTTAAGTACTCGGAAAATTTTACTCGTAGGTAATTTATTTATTTTTCTCTTGACTTCCAATCCATGAACTAATGCTTACTTATTCATTTGCATCATTTTACAGAAGAGTTTGACTGATTTTTCAGGCGTCTTCGCAACAATGACGGGTCTCATTGAAGCGATTTCATCGTTGGCTGTGAGTTCTGTTTTCCTCCACTGTGGGCGCTAATTGTGAAAAAACGCGCGCTCCATCGAACACGATTGCTTACTGTGAATTTGTACTTTTGTATTATCTATTGTGCTTGTTGTCATATTTATTCTTTTAAAATCATATTTTTTGTAATTTAATTTATAAAATGCATGTTGTATTTATTCTTTTCTTTCTATTTCTTTAGTTTACTTTAATGGTCTTCTAGATTGCAGACGAATGTTCAGATAAAAAAAATCGTTATTCATGACAAAAATATTTTCTTAATCGTTGATAGTGGTTTTTTAATTGACGGGTATTTAAGTTTCGGTAGTTGCAAGTATAAAATAACCTTATATTGAAGAAAATTTTAGTCTTCTGCACTTCTGATATTTGCATGCCAGCGACACTTGTCAAAGATTTAAAACATTCAAAAAACTTTAACAGTATACACAAAGAATACAAAAAATAACAATGTTTCGTTTCTTTAATGTTTTAGTCGCCTAATAAGAGTCTCAGATATTTTGTATGTTTTAATATTGTGTATATTCCTAAAGTTTTTAAAGTCTTTTGAATCATAGTCATAAAGTCTATAAGCGTCTTCTAGACTTTTTATCAAAATATAACATTCTCTCTGACGATCAACACGGTTTTCGGAAATCCTTTTCCACTACAAACGCCATATTTTCCTTCTTAAACGATGTTACCACATCTCTAGACCGTGCAGAAAATCCTCAGGGTGTTTTTCTTGACTTATCAAAAGCATTCGATATCATCGATCACGAAATTCTCTTTTCCAAATTGCATTCTTTAGGCATTCGTGGACTTCCACATCAATGGCTAACTTCTTATTTAAAAGATAGATATCAACAAGTAGAAATATCCTATACTAAAAATAAAATACTTGAGCGTTGTCTTTCAGAAACAAAGCCACTTACTTGCGGAGTACCCCAAGGATCAATTCTCGGCCCTATACTCTTTTTATTGTATGTGAACGACATGTCATCATCCACATCAGATTGCAAAATGGTTCTTTTTGCTGATGACACTAATTTACTATGTAAACACGCCAATGCTCAAAAAGTTTTGTCTAACCTTTCGACTTGGTTCCATGCAAATCGTCTCATTGTAAACACTGACAAAACAGTGTCTATGTCATTTCACAATAGTATCACAAAATCTTTACCCCAGGTTTCTCTTTCTTTAAACGGAACACAATTAAAAACTGTTACAAATACAAAATTCTTAGGTCTCCATATTCAAGACAACCTCAAATGGAATTGTCACATTGACAATCTTAATTCCCAATTAAGCAAATTGTGTTACGCATTCCGAATCTTAGTTAACGCAGTTAGTCCACGTATTTCCCGTTGCGTATATTTTGCAAACGTTTACTCCCATTTACGTTACGGCATTACCTTCTGGGGTAATTCCGGTCAGAGTATTCAAACTTTCAGAATTCAGAAGAGGATAGTTCGGATAATTTGTAAATCTCACCCCCGAAACTCTTGTAAACCTTTATTCAAGGAATTAAATATCTTAACACTTCCCTGCATTTATATTTATGAAACGGTCGTGTTTGTTAAGACCGAATTACTGAAGCACCACCCTTGCTTTATACGAAACAGTCTCGTTCACGAACACAATACTCGCAATAGTAATAATATTCATCGGCCTAGAGTGTCAACCACTCTTTGCCAAAAAGAACCTTATCATTCGGGAATCGTTCTACATAATTCCCTGCCCAAGAATATACAAAACATTATGAAATTGAATATCTTCAAATCAGCGGTTAAAAACTAC